>JAMJFZ010003878.1:0-55877 GCA_026225945.1 Cricetomys ansorgei
AAAACTGTACCTGCTCAGCGTGTCTCTCCAATGTCCTGTGAGAGAAAAGAAAGGGAACCATGAGACGTTATGTAGAACTTGAGTTTTCCTCCAGATGTTCACTGAAACCCAGCGATGGACCCGCACTCTCAGGAACACTACAGACAGGATCAATGGGAGGGACATAATTCAATCTCAAGTACCTAGAAACCAGGCAGAGGAAGTAATTTACTTCTTTTTACTAACTCAGGCATCCTACTCTTGGGCCTCAGCATGTGTAGTATATTAAAAAAAAAAAAATTGTGAAATAACTACAATAGAACAGCCATGCATAAATGAACTCTTGTTATTCTTTCTCCATGTTTACTACTCTTTCTAATTTAACATTTTCTTTTTCTTTATACATAACACATATAAATGACGTGTCTTCAGAATCATTTACAAGTGGTTCTCGGCCTTCCTAATACTGAGACTCTTTAATACAGTTCCTCATGTTGTGATGACCTCCAACAATAATTTTTGTTGCTACTTCCTAACTGTAATTTTGCTACTGTTATGAATTGTAATGTAAATATCTAATATGCAGATGGTCTTAAGCGACTCGTGTGAAAAGGGTGCTTGACCCCCCAAAGGGATTGTGATCCACGGATTGAGAATGGATGCTTTATAAAGTTGTTGCTTACCATTTCCCCCCCCGCCCCAGAACTGTATTTTTGTTGTTGTTTTGTTTTTCCAGACAGGGTTTCTCTGTGTAGCCCTGGCTGGCCTGAACTCACTCTGTATACCAGGCTGGCTTTGAACTCGGATCAACCTGCCTCTGTCTCCTGAGTGCCGAGATGAAAGGTGTGTTCCACCATTTCCCAGCTTTATTTATTTATTTAAACCTAACTCCAACTGTTATATTGTAAAATTAGTAAGTAATGTATTTATTTGTGACACTTTCAATTCTTATCAAACATTCCTCCTAAGACTTGGCATCCACTGACGAGTTTGCCTTTTTTTTTTTTTAATAGAAAACCGAAGGGGGAGTACAAGGAGAAAAAAAAACTTTATTAAAAGTAAAAGCAAAACAACAACCAAAAAAAAAAAAAAGAAGAAGAAGAAGAAGAAAAGAAAGAAAAAAGGGAAAAAAAAAAAAAGAACAAAGAAAACCCAATGCTGGGGATTAAACTCAAGGCCTTGCATAAAGAGCCCTCCAGCACCAACGATTTTTGTCTAAATTGTTGGGTTTTGTTTGTTTGGTTTTTTGAGACAGGGTTACAGGGTCTCTCTGTTGTAACTCTGGCTGTCCTGGAACTCTGTAGATCAGGCTGGCCTTGAACTCACAGAGCTGTCTCTGCCTTCTGAGTGGCTGGGATTAAAGGTGTGCGCCATCACTGCCCAGCTGTCTAAATTGTGTTACTTGATAGTTGCAAAAGGTATTTTGTTAACTTTAAATACCTTCCATATGACTTAAGTATACTGCTGGGAGAATTTATCCCTTCTTATTATGGATTTTTCTCTCTTTAAAAGGTGTTTTTATTATTATCTTTTGTGTATGCTAGTTTTTCCTACATGTATGTCTATGCACCACATACATGCCTAATGCCTGCAGAAGCCAGATGAGGGAATTTGATCTCAGAACTGAATTTACAGCTGACTACAAGCAGCCATGTAGGTGCTGGGAACCAAACCTGAGTCCCCAGGAAGAACAGCCAGTACTCTTAACTGCTGAGCAAACTCCTCAGCTACGCCCCACCCCCTTTGAAGACATCACCTCATTGTAACCTTGACTGGCTTCAAACTTGGAGATCCACCTACCTCTAACTTCCCCCCAAAACAAAAATTACAGATTTTTATTTTGTTCAATGGGTTGTAACCCATTGCTGCATTTTATTTATTTTAATTAAAAAAAAAATCTAACAATCGATTCCAGAGTCCTTGTTACTCCTTTTGACCCTTCCTATCTCCTTTTGTTCCTTTCCCCATGATTTTGTTTCCTTTGCAAAACTATCTCCAATCTCTCTTTTACCTACAAAGTTTCATATTCTATTATCATTTTAAGATTATGTGTTTATGTGCGTGTGCACACACACGCATAAGAATTGTCTGCACAAATAGCCTAGAAAAACTCACTGGATCCCCCACGGTTGGAGCTGTAGGCAGCTGTGAGCCACCTGATATGAGTGCTAGGAAGTGAACTCAGGTCTCCTAGGAGACCAAGAAACACTCTTAAGCACTAAGCCACCTCTTCTGCTCCATATTCATTTTACATTTTGATTTTTTCCACTTAGCTATGTATCTTGGAAACTATCATATCAGTTTATAGGTACCACCCCTGTCCCCATCCTTCCTCTTGAGACAGGACCTTGTTAACTAGCCCTGGTTAGCCTGAAACTAGTTATGCAGACAAGGCTGGTCTCAATACTGATTGCACTGATTCTCCTACCTCTGCCTACAAAATACTGGTATTATAAGTATGTGCCACCACTTCAGGCCTGTCATAGTTAACTTTTCTTCTTTTTAAAAGCTGCATAGTATTCTGCTACGCATGCTAGCTGACTAAATCAATCTTTTAGGTTTGAAAGTTAAGACTATTTCCAGTATCATGGACTTACAACATCGCAATGTTGAAGCAAATCATCTTGCTATGTATTGTCATACTTGGGTCTGACAACTTTGAATTCCCAGCAGCAGATCTCTAACAACAATCTAAAATACTGACTGATAAGGGACACTTTGGTGTAGTTTTAGTCACCATTACTCCTTTTCTAAGTGCTGGAATATTTGCTTAAATTCATTGGCCAATTTTATGTTTCTGCATTTTATCTCTTTGTGATTTCTATCATTTCCCATGGAATATTCCTTCAACCTTTTTTCTCCCTCAGACATGGTCTCATGTGGCCCCAAGAAGTATCAAACTCCTGATTCCTCCTACCTCTACTTCCCAAGTGACATGGCCATTTTGTAGCCTAACTGGGCCTTGAATTCTCAGCAAGTCTTCTGACTCAGCCTCACAAGTGTTGGGAATATGGGTATGAGCACCAAGGCTTTTCCCCCCAAATTCATCCAGCTTTAATTTCATGATCTACACAGTAAAAAATATTCTCACATGCTGACTGTAGCAGGATTTGCACGACATCCTAGCATTTTGGAGGCCAAATAGGAACATAACAAATTTGAGGCCAGTTTAAGCAACATAGCAAAACTCTGTCTCAAAGATAAAGAAGCTAAAACAAAATCCCATTATAATTCCCCCAAAACACAGTGACCGCATTTTTTAAACCAAATGGTTATCAGTTCTGATACTGTTTGGCATCAACTACAAGACTGTCATCTACCACTACCATCCTTGGTCATTCTGCCTCACAAATCAACAGTCTGCTTTTGGAACTCTCCCTTCTCTTTCTAGCAATAGAACAGTGACATTCATCAAGGCTTAAGCCATCTTTCCTTATTATGCTAAAAGAGGTTTAATAATTTTTTTTCTTAAAGAATTAGATGGTAAACAGTTAGGGTTTCATAATTTACACAAATACCCATTACTGCTGATGTAATGGAAAAGCAGTGACCAATGTTAAGTACATGAACAAGTATGGCTATGTCTAACAAAAATGGATAGACATCTAATCTCAATTTTATGCATTTCACCTATAATGAAATACATTCTTTGCACTTTCCCCAAACATCTTAAAATATAAAAACCTATTTAGTTCCAAGCTCCAACACAAAGAAAAAGTGAGCCATAATTAGCTCATCACTACTGTACTATCCCACCACCCCTTTTAAATGGCATTTATTAACATCTGTGATAACCATTTACTTACTGTCTGAATTTCAAACTAAGACATCATTATGGAAAGCTTATTCACCTATCACTTAATTCAGTGCCCACCATAAAGCCTGTACCGATGGAAAACAAGACAAGAAGGCAGGCAGTAGCTCATCTACTGTGGTCTTGCCCTGTGAGAACACTGGCTTTTCTCAGCTATACTAGCAAAGGTGAAATGCAGCAATGCTCTGGTTAACTGTGCCTGTACTCCATTCGATGTCTTCTGGCTGTGGTAATAAATATGTATACATTAAAATTGCAGTATAATGAAAGGGTCTAGAATGATATATGGTTCAATTGCAATATTGTATCTATCATGAGCAAATGAGATCACTGAGGCTCTAAGATAAAGGGCTTGGCCCATAATCAGGCAACTTAGAGCAGGACAGGCCCCAAAACTTGGGTTTATCTTTTGTTCTTTTCATGATACAATGTAACGGAAGAACTGAGTTCTGTCAGTTCTGTATACAACTTCTGGTATACAGGCTTTCCTTCTAAAATGTCCAACACTTCAGCAGTTAAAAAGGACACAGGGAATCATGAACAAACAATGTCTGAAAGCGAAAGCTGTGTGTCCTGCTGAACCCACCCAGCTACCCTGCAGGGCTCTCCTGGTTACCTGTAAGAGTTCCCTGGTGGGCTGCTGCTGCTTCTCTTCCAGTTGGGCAATCAGGCCACTGAGGTGGGAGATGTTGCAAGAGAACTGAGTGATGGCACCATTAATGCTGTTGTAGATGGCTAAGTCTAGCTCTTCGAGGCGAGCCAACAGGCGATATTCATGTTCCTTCAAGGAGTGATACAGCTGCTCAAATTCCCAAACAATTTTTTCTCTCTCCATCTGGGTCAGGCTCTGTACACGACAAGCAAGCAGGAGCATTGAATAGGAAAAGCTCACTTCTAGAACCCTTCAAAATTTTCCCAGTGACTTAAGAACTCATCATTTCATCTCATACTAAAATAGACACTATATTCACTCACATGTTCACTCTTTCCAGTCTTTATACACCAGACACACAATGACCACGAATTGAATTACTCTAGTGATAACTAAGAAACAGTCCCTGACCTTTAGGAACTCAAATCAAGTGAGAGTCAGGTTCATGTGTCACTGTTATGGATGAGTAAAGACAGTGGCTGAAGTCTTCCCAAAATTCATGTTCATACAGGGTCTTGTAGAATACCATGTAAGCACAAACTAGATAAGGTTTCTAGGCTGAACAAAAAGCACAGGCAATAAAGTAGGGAGAGAAGGCACATGGTTCTACATGATTGGAGCCCATGAACACTGAGGGACAAAGTAAGATCACACCTTGCCTGGCAGGCTAAGAGTCATGAAACACAGTCAAACAGAGAAGTGGCAGGGTTAGGAGTGTGAAGAATCAAACACTTTCCTAGATCTGTTTACTTGGTCCCTTTATGTGATCTGTGATTTTTTGGGCTGCTTACGGGTTTGGTATTGAGGAGAGTGTCATCTTCTTAGTTCCTCTCCACACGACGTGTCTATCAAAGTTTGTCTATCTTTCCTTCTCCATATAATTCCTCCATTGTCAAGAAGCTTTAAAGCCAGATATAACAGTACATGCCTGTATCCTAGCACTTGGAAGGCAGATATTGGAAGATTGGGACCTCAAGATCATCATCCTTAGCTATATAGTAAATTCAAGATCAACTTGGGCTCTGTAAGACCTCATCTAAAAAAAACCCAAGAGTTCTAACTAAGGAATTATAAACTAAGTGTGATGGTACATACCTGTAATCCCAGTACTTGGGGAGACTAAGGAAGGAATATTGACCATTGCTGTCGAAGTTTATTTTTAGTTATTTATAAAATAATTGTTTTGTGAACTACTGGGAAAAGGGCTGCTTAGGCCTTGACATTTTGTATTGTCTATAGTGTTGGGTTTATGTGGGGGATGTTTATGTGCTCATGATCTGCATGTGCTATCAGTAGAGCACCTGAGGAATACTGTATCAGAAAAAAACACCTGAGCTGGGACGCTTAGGGTTCCACTATCAACGATGGCACCTGTCATGATGGTACTGGCCTAGATAGTGGTTCCCTCTGCTGAGGTCTGGCAGGGATTACATCTATATCTATGAAAATGCCCCCATGTCTTCCTTGGTGAGCAACACAGCAGTGTCCTGCTACAGACTATCCTGGGCTACACAGTGAAACTACTTCTCAATAAATAATCAAGTGGTCAGGAAAATGGCTCTAGAGCAGTCAAAAAATATTTTACTTGAATCCAGCCATATCGACTCATTTATGTATTAGACATGGCTGCTTTTGAGATACAATAACAGAGGTATTTAGTTGTGATTCAGCTTGTGTAAACCCACAAAGCCAAAGAATACTTAATACTGGCCCTTTTCAGAAAGTTTGCCAAACTTGATCTGAATGCAACAGCTCCAGAGAGCCTTTCTCTCAACTGATCACTCTTCTAACCAACCTTCTTAGGCACTTACTTATATTTGTAGCACGCACATGCATGCGTGCACACACACTCCTACCTTGGTTTATAGACCCTTTTCATAAGCTTATATCTCTTCTCAGCTGGATAAGTCTTTCAAAGGCATAAAGCATACAATATAATCTTAGATGTACAAAATTAAAGCTAAAAGAAACCTTAAAGATCAATTTATCCAGCACTTCCAAAAGGGGTGTGACTAACAGGGGACAATTTGCCTGCCACAGGCTGTTTCTTACTGTAAAAGAACTTAGCAACCTTTTTCTATCTTTCCACTCAGTCTTTGACTCAGCCCAAAACAAACCATTTACCACTTCAAGGGAAGAAAGGGTAGCACTGGCCTGCTAGAGAACCACAGGTTTCATCTGATCTCTCAATTTCACAGACTAGAAAATTAAGGCCCAGGAAGGCTGCACTATTCTCTACATGTAAACTAAGAAGCAAACCCAAGCTTCTGGAGTCCTAGAGGCTATCTCTTTCAGGACAAATCTCCCAGAGCGGACACTGTCATCGTATCAGTGTCTACTCAGGATCACTGAGAAGTTTCTTCAACCTATTTTCGAGCAAGGGGTGCCAAGGTCTCACTCAGCCATATATGGCAGAGCTAAGTGGTAGGAATGACAGACACCAAGGAGATATGCTCAGTTGAGAAGTTTTTCACTACACCCAAGCCAAGACTAAGATTTCTCAGAGGATTATCAGCGACCGTTCAGAAATTTACTATTCAGATGCAACACCTCTGCAGGGTGGAGATCTAGACTCTTACCAAGAGCTCAGCTCGTGCTTGCTCCCCCTGTGCCCGCCGTCTCTTCTTCAAGTCTTTCACTCTTCTTAGATGGTCCAGCCGATTCTGGATTTGTTCCTGAAGAAAGCAAATAGTTGGGCAGTTCAAGACTATGCAGGTCTCAGTATCACAATAGTTACTCTGTTTATCACACAGAAACCCCAACTACGGAAGCTAAGATCCAGCTGGACTCTTGTCTTCAGAACACAAGCATATGGGTCAGCAAAGCAGTTTGTTACTTAAACTCTAAGCCACCTACCAGATCCTAGCCAGATTCTGCATCTGGGTGAAAAGGCTCGAAAGCTAAGATGTAAGAATACAGAGAAAATGATTTCTCTTCCTCGAACACACAGAATCAGTAAACATCACTTTTCCAAACTACAACTTATCACCAATGAGTGAAATGATACAGGTTGACAGCTCTGTAAATGTGACTGACACTTGGATGAACCCACATTTAAACAAATAACTATCTATCTACCTATCTATCCCTGCGGCTCTCAAAATAGACTCATTGTCACTTAAGAGCTACTTTATATGTAACATTTTTTGTTACTATGTAGCCATGCCAGTGTTTTTTTCAACAGTCCACCAAGGCTTCTTCAGATCCTGTAAGTTCACTTACTTTTCATAGTAACTGTTATCTCCCGAGTCTCAGAGTGGCTAAATGATTTACTTAAGCAATGAAGAGCTCCGTTTATTTCCATCAGCTTCCAAAAACAGGTTACAGGGGAAGTGCTGGGGACACAGACTAAGTGATAGACATTGCTTGATGTGAATTCGGCCAGCCAACAACAACTGTTTGGTTTGATATCCCGAGCCAGAGCGAATGCTAAGTCTTCAAGGCCTACCGAAGTGGACATGGTTCGGCGCGGATCTCCTTTGTCAAGGGAGGGTCTCCTCGAACCGTGTCTGCCCCGCACGCATTGAGGCAACTAACAGGGGGCGCTCCGGGAAGGGGTGGGGGTGGGGACGCTTCTAGCCTCACCAGCTACAGGTTCTCCTTCCGAGTCTGAGCGCGGAGGCTCCGCAGCCGACAAGGAGGAAATGACGGCGGTGGGCCCCACGTCCGGCTCGCCATTTTCTCGGCGGCAGGCCGGGAAGCCCCCGACTTCGCCCCTTTGTCCGCCGCCCCGGCCCTACCTTGAAGCCTTCCACCGCCTCCTCGAGCGGCAGCACGCTGTGGCCACGGTGCTCGCGCGAGCGGTCGCACACCACGCAGATAGGCATCTGGTCCTGCTCGCAGTACAGCTTGAGAGGCTCGCGGTGCTTCTCGCACACGCCCATCTCGCCGCCCGGCCCCGACGGCCGCTCGGTGCGCAGCTGCTTCACCAGCTGGGTCACGTTGGCTAGGTGCCGGTTGGGCCGCATATGGCGCTGCGGAAAGGTCTCCCGGCACTGCGGGCACGACACGTTAGTCTCCGCGGCACCCCAGCAGCGGGCCAGGCACGCGCAACAGATGTTGTGGCCACAGTCGAGCATCATGGGCTCCACAAAGTACTGAAGACACACGGGACAGGTGGTCTCCTGCTGCAGGCACTCGGCCACGCTCCCGGAGGCCATGGCGCGGGCCCACTGGGCCGCAGGGCATGAGCCCGGAGCCGAGCTCTAGCGGAGCCCGGCGCGCTCGCTCCGCTTCTCCGCTCAGGAGCGGAGCGGAGCGGGGCGGGGCCTCTGGGTCGGGATCCCAGACGCGCGTGGAGCTCTCGGTAGCCCCAGACCAGTCCCAGCACAGCAAGCACCCCGCGTTAAGCGCGGGGAGGCCTGGGCCCCAAAGCCCGGCCGGGGGCCGAGCAGAGGGGTGTAGGGAAACGGGCGCCAAGGGCCGGCTCACAGGGCAACGTGGCCGCGTCGGGACGGATGCCGCGGTCGCGCAGACTCCTCAGGCCCCAGCGGAAGAGGTGGACCGGGGGCGGTGCCTGGCTTCTCGCGCCGCTCTCCTCCGAGGGAGAAGGCGGGTTTCCTCAGCTCGCTATGGAGGATCCAGAGCTGGGAGTCCCTGTACCCAGCCTGGGAGTCCGTTCAGCACAGTGGGTTCAGGTGGGGTCCGGACACTCCAAGCTACTGTGGACCCTAGTCTTTTGTTGTGTTTCCTCTTCGTGCCTAGGCCTTGGCTCCTTTAAAAGTAGGATGGCTTTGTATAAGTGCTGGAAAGCCGGGCGGAGAGACCAGAGGAGCCCCTCCCAGTGTGGGAAGCGCTCTGAAACACACCCAACTCCAAGCGATTACAATCGCTAGCGAAGGTTGAATTTTTAGCAACTTTTCTATATGGTAGGAACGGAGAGACCCAGTTCTACTTCCGTCCCAAAGTAAGTTGGTTTACCGTTCCGAGCCTCATTTTCTCGTATGAAATGGGATTGTTAGAATCCAGACCAGAGTACTGATCAGACCCTGATACCTCCGTTAGTCCTTCCCTCTCTCCCTAGCATTTCAGCTCCTGAGGAGCCATCCCACTGAAAGCCCGCCTGTGAGTCCCTAACTTCTTAACAGGCTTCCTGGGTGCCCAAATTTCTCACTTTCCTAAGTGAAGTTGCCAGACCAGACGAGTCAAAGGGATACTTGGCAACACACCTCCCTCGCCTCTTCCCTACCACCTGCTGAGGTATCAGCCTGGCTGCAGGTTCCTATGAGACCCTCTAAGAAAGGACCCGGATTCTGCCACGTGGCCTCATTCTCAGAACACAGCCCCCGCCCCCGCCCCCGCCCCCGCCCTGCTCCTATGGTGCTAGGCCTAAAATTCTGAGTAGCCGCCATGCGGTTGTGGGTCCCTGTATGTAGTTAATAACTCTTCTAAGTCTTACTCCCAACGATCCGTTTCAGTGTCCGGCCACATACCCTGTGTCATTCAGGGATATATCCCAGCAAGGAGTTATACTTTTTTAATAATTTGAGCCATAAAAATGTTTACCCATTAGTTTAAATAAAATACCCAGGGCATTGGTTGGCGTTGAGTTAGAACCTAAAACTTGTTTTTTTTTCTGTTCTAACAAGAATCTTGTGATCACCTGAGGTCTCATAGCTCTATGTCCTGTCTCTGTCAGCTCAGAAGTGGCATTTCCTACTTTCCTTTTGAGATTGTCTCAGTGTTGCCTTCGTATTTGGGCAGGAGGGGCTTTTACTTCCAGAACATCGATTTAGACAAGGATTCTGCTTGGATCTTACCCATGGGACAAGAAATCCAGGATACTAACAGGCCTTGCCAATCCAAGCCCACATTCTCTGACCTGCCCTTTGAAACCTCAAGGCCCAAATCACCCAGCACACTTCCAGTTAAAGGTAGAATACTTGGCCTACACCACATCATAGTCTAGTCTGGTTCAAAACTGAAGTTCAAAGGAATTGAAAGCTGCACTCTTTTACTCCAGAAGGAATAAATAAGATTTGCAAGCCAGCATGAAAATATGAGAAGTAAATATGTGTCCTTAGGTCTGCAATTCAGGCCTGGAGTTTAACCCTGTCATCCAGGGCTGACGTGGTCTCTGCCCTTTCCTAACCTCTGGAGGCAGATGGCCTGAAAGAATGCGGACAAACAGGTTAGTCGACTTGCTTAATTAAGGTAGGGGAAAGGAATGCTTTCTTCCGTGTTTCCTACAACCCTCACCGCCACCCCACCCCCACACAATGATGACTGTTTTCTCTTTATCCACTAAATTTAGTAGACTTGTCATTTGTTTTATTGCTTAATTTGCCCACTCATTTACATTTTTCAGTGTTGGAGATCAAACTCAGGGTCTTAAGCTAGGCAAGTACTCTTCTACAGTTCCATCCAGTCCATTTAAATTTTTGCTCTTCCACCTTGACCTAAATTGTTGAGATACTGTATCAGTTTGCAAATGGTTTTTAAATGAATTAGTAGCCAGATGAATGAAACTTCTGCCATTAATTTTGTTTCCAGCCTTTTTTTTTTTTCCCCCGCTAACTATTTTCATACCACTTACAGGAAGAGTCATCTTAAAAAACTATCCACAATGTTCCTTTCGTTTTGTCAATTTTTAAAGACCTTTTTTGAGTTAGGTAATTTTTGGCCTCCCTTGTTCGTTATGACCTTTTCATAATATATGTCATTGTACTCTAATCATGTTGTGTACCCTTTCCTCTCTGTGTATATGGCTAAATCAAGATTCTGCATACAAGAGAAAATGTGATATGGCTTTTAAAAATTCTTTTAATGAGCCAAATTTTTAATTTGTTCATTTCTTGTATTTTAAGTACTCTTAGATGAGATCCTTAGCCAGAGATTCTTTGCCATAGTCTTTAACCACAACACAATTGCAACCAACCACTTTCCTGGGTCTCCTTATCAATCGATTTTACAGAGCCCTACCCATTGCCCTAGTTTCTTGTCATCAAGAAGATCAATTAGATTGACTCGGTGCTCAGTGAAAAGAGTTTCCACCAACTTGGCATACATAGGCTCATCGCAGTTAGATGCAACAGCACAAAGATGGACTTGCTGCAGCAATGCCTTGCTCAGGTCTTCACTTTGTGTCCAGGAGACTCTGTGTTACATGGAAAAACATGTTCTCTTCCTCCCTTAACTCTCCTTTTCCTTCCTCTCCTCTCTTCCGTCGCTCCCTTCCCCATCTCCTTTTCTCCTCTCTTCTTTCTTCTCTCCCTGCGTCCTGTCTCCTCTCCTCCGCCACCACCTTCTTCTTTTCCCTCTCCCCTTTCCCCATCCTGATTTTGTGGATTTTTTTTGAGAAATTTTGAGAGATTTTCTGTCTGCAGTCCTGGCTGTCCTGGAACTCACAGAGGTCTGCCTACTTCCGCCTCCTGAGTACTAGGATTAAAACTTTACTTTCACATTCTGTCTATTCTTAGGAATCTTCACTTTTTTTTCCCCTCCAAGACATTGCTCAAACCTTTTACAATGCAGACCTGAAATATTAAAACACTATTTACTTATTATTTGTTTTGTTTTGTTGAGCCCTGTACCATGTTAGCTGAACTGGTGCTTGCTATCTGGTCCAAGATGGCCTTGAATTTAATGACAATCCTCCTTCTTCAGTATCTTGGGTGCTTAGATTACAGGTGTATACTAACACACATAGCTTACAGTTTTTGTTAATAGAATGTTTTATTTTAAAATTCCTATTTGCTGTCTTTATCTCAGCGGTTCATTCTCCACCTGTGGGTCATGACCCTTATGACCCTTTTGGGATTGGACTAGCTCTTGCACAGAGGTCCCTTAAAACTATCTGCATATTGATATTTACATTACAATTCATTAACAGTAGTAATGAATAATTTTATGGTTGGGGGTTCACTACACCATGAGGAACTGTATTAAAGGGTTGCAGCTTTAGGAAGGTTGAGGACCTCTGCTCTCCCTACTCTAAAGAAACCAATGACTTCTACTCGAATCTGCCGGTCTCTAATATCTCAGAGGCATTTAGCACTGGTGATTTCTCAGATCATTCATGAAGGCTGAGACCCAAGAGGCACAATGTGTTCTTCCTCTTCTCATCTGTCCTTTACCAGGAAATACTTAACAGAGTCAGTGTGGGAAATAATAGGAAAAGCAAGCTGCAGCACTTTTAAAAATAATATGACAGATCTATGCAGCAGAAACAGGAAACTGAGAAATAGTCCAAAATATCAGTAAGAATTTACTATAAGATTAAAGATTTAAAAAAAAAAATACAGGTTAGTGCTGTCATCAGCAACAGATCTTGTAATAGTTGGCTACTTGTTTGTGGGGAGGGAAAAAGATCCCACCTATACCAAGGAAAGAGTTAGGTTTAAAATGTTCATTAAAAGTTCTGGTGGGGTGGTTAAAAAGTCACCTGAGGGGCTGGAGAGTTGGCTCACCTGTTGAGAACACTTGTTTCTCTTGCAGAGGAACCAGGCTTGATTCCCAGCACCATAAGACGGCTCATAACTAACTGAAACCCCAATCCCAGGAGCTCTGACACCCTCTTCTGACCTCTGCAGACACTAGGCATGTATTCATACACGCATGTACGCATACACATAAAATAATAAATCTTAAGAAAAAGCCACCTGAAGTTTTTTCTAAATGTAAAGTCACATTTGATCAATCCTAAAGTAACAGATTGATCAATCTGATTGCATGGGATCATAAATCAAACGAATCGGCTCAATGATAAAGCAAATTTGGGGAAATATTTTTAAAGAGTAGGACTAAAGATATGATTAGAGATGATATGCCTTTTAATCTGTAAGATTAGCAGCAGTCCATATTGGTTAAAAATGTGAAAAGTAGGCATTCCACCCCTGGGAACATAAAAGAAATGAGCATTATTGGAAGCAATTTGGTAAATAATTAATTTTTAAATGCAGACACTTTTTGAATCTTCTACTTCTTTCTCCCTTATCTGTATAAAATGACCCATTATACAAGGTATAAATGTTACTGCATAGTTGGGGTTTCTAAAATATAGAAACACATAAAAATGCTTCAACAGAACCAAACCTGATGAAAATGCTATGCAGGTATGTAATGGAATATTATGCAGGCACTAAAAAGATATCTGAGATTTATTCATTTAATAAATGCTTTTTGAGTATCAACTCTGGTGACAATACCAAGTGAACCTGCTAACTTTTAGTACACTTATGGGAATAAAAACAATAATCCTGGGCTTCCTTATGCATCTGATAGGAGTAAGTGTTTTTAATACGTGAAAGACTAAAAAAAAATTAAACACACACACACAAACCAAAGCTCAACAAGAAAGTAAAATTAAAAATCCCAAATCAACCAATAAATGGTCAAATGAATTGAACATACAGTCTCAAAAGAATTACAAATATATACATATGTATATATTTGTATATATATATATATATATATCGTACAAATATATATATGTATATATATCCCAACATCCTCAGCCACTAGGGAAACAAAAATCAAAAGTACACTGGGATTCCATTTCACACCAGTCATAATGGCTATCATTAAGACTAAGCAACAGCAAATCCTGACAAATGATTGAGTATGTATCTTTATACACTGTTGGTTGGAAGGTTAATGAATATAGGAAATCAGTATAGAGTTTCCGCCCCAAAATTGAAATTAAAATAGATGTATAATACCACCTGCTCCTGGGTGTAATCACAGAGCATGCCATGGAGGAGCTTCCATACCTATGCTTGTTGGCACACTATTCATAATAGCCGAGATGTTACATCTGTCTAGATGTCCATCAACAGATGAATAGATAAAGAAAATGTGATACATAAGCACAACAGAGTTTGGTTTGGCCACAAAAAAAAAAAAAAGTGCAATTATGTAATTTAAAGGATAATGGATGGAAATGATGGTTATAGCATTTTAAGCCAGACTCAAAAGCTTTTGAGACTCACATGCTTTTGCTCATGAGTGGAAACCAGGTTTTTTAAAAAAATTAGACATATTTGGAAGATGGCTTGCCTGGTAGTCATTTGCTATGAAAATCTAGCAACCTGAGAGTGGTGTTTTGAGTGAGACTGTCCCCCATAGGCTCATGTATTGGAATGCTTGGTCCACAGTTGGTGGTGCTGTTTGGGGGTGATTTAGGAAGTGTGGCTTTGTTAGAGGAGGTGTGCCACTGGGGGCCAGCTTTGACAGTTTAAAGGCATGGGCCATTTGCAGTTGCTTTCTCTGCTGTGGGGTTGTGCTGTTCAAGATGTGAGTTGTCAGGTTCTTCTCTGTCTGCCTGCTGCCATGCTGTCAGTTCCATCAAGGATGCTAAACCTCTGCAACCATTAAGCCTAAATGAACTTTCTTCTATAAGTTGCCTCGGTCATGGTGTTTTATCATCGCAACAGAAATGTGACTAATGCAGTTAGTTTGATCCCTGGAATTCACATGGAAAAAATGAAACATAAAAATAGCACTGGGAAGCAGAGGTGGGGGGATTTCTGTGTTCAAGGCTAGCCTGGTTTACATAATGAGTTCTAGGAGAGCCAGAGCTATATAATGAGACTCTGTCTCAAAAGAAGAGAAGTTGGGGGGGGGAGGAGAGGAGGAAGAGGGAGGAAGGAAGGAAAGAAGAAAAGGAAGGAAGGGAAGGAAGGAAGGAAGGAAGGAAGGAAGGAAAAGGAAGGAAGGAAGGAAGAATAGGACCAATGGGAATGAGAAGGGGCTGACAGAGGGTAATGGGATAAACATGATCATATTCTATATACATGTATACAGTTTAAAAATACCATAATGAAACCCATTATTTTGTGCAATGAATATATGCTAATTTAAGTATGTACATTCAAAAAATATGTGAGATGTGAAAATAGAAAGGGACCATTTGGAAGGAGGAAGGAGATCAACAGGAGGGGTGAGGTGAGAGTGTAGTGGAGAAGGAGAGTATGAGCAAGTGGGTTTTACACTTGTATGAAAATGTTGTAATCTGTTATTTTGTTCAATTAACATACACTAATAACAAAAAAGTTCCTGTGCTCATAAAATTACTTCTTGGAAGAAAAGCTTCGTAATATGGAAACTAAGAACACCAGAGGCTGGCAATGTAGCCAAAAGATCAAGCACTTATCTAGCACACTCAATGCCTAGGGTTTGATCTTAGCACTGAAGAAAACAAAATGCATATATTTATTTACACAGAGAGTCACACATATACACACACACACATCAAACCAGTCCTGACCTCCACAGGCCTGCAATCCTAGTTACTTGGTAGGCTAAGGAGGAAGATCAATGTAGTACCCAGGATTCTGGAAACCCTTTGGCTCTCAATGTTTCACCAGGAGTCTGGGTCTGATGTGAAAACAAAGAGTCTTTATTCTGCAGAGTAAACCAGCATGCTGGGGCCAGGCACCAGGTCGAATGGCTGACCCTGAACAAAGGCTTGCTGGCCTTTTTATAGACAGTAAGAGGGGGTTTTAACATAGAAGAGGTAGCCTGGTTTCTAATTGGGGGACAGAAATGCAGTTTACAAATGTTTATTATTGATTGGCTCATGCTCAAGGGGCTAACTGTCCACATTCTTAAGGTATATCTGGTTAGCCATCAAAGTCAAGACATTTGGTTTATGGCCCCTAGGCCATGTGGCCAGATAAGGTAGGGGCCACTCCTTCCCTGTGTCTTCTATCAGATTGGTTGCCCTCAGAGTGGGGGCCCTTTTTCAAGTTATCTAAGCCCCATTTAGCAGGTATATTCTGGCTCCTGTTCGTCTACCATTTGGTTAAGGGAAGGGACTTTTGCAGTTTTTTCCAGGAACCAGGGTGGGGGTGGGTCCCTTTTGAGTCCTAAGGGTCCATGGTTCTTCCATGTTGAAAGCCCTTTCCCTCAGAAAGAATCATCCAGGTCTAACAATCAAAAGTTTAGACCAATCTGGGCAATGGAATGAGTTTAAAGCCGATCTGGACAACTTGGTGAGACTCCTAGAGAGAAAGGAGGAAGAATGGAAGGAAGGAGGTAGGGTTATTGAAAGCATGCCGAGGCTACAGCTTAATAGAGCGTGTGCCTAGCATGTGAGAGACCCTGTTTTCAAATCTCTAGCACTGTGGCTAGGTGTGTGTGTGTGTGTGTGTGTGTGTGTGTGTGTGTGTGAATGAAGGCATGGAGAGTCATTAGAGTTGATTAGAATGCTTCCCCCCCCCCCCCCCCCGACCCAGTACGCCAGTGTGTGCACCAGCAAGGAAGACAAGGAGCAAGGAGACATTCTCATGGATGCAAACCCTGACAGACCTCAGCAGAGGGAACTATCTGTCATGGCAAGTGCCATAGGAACAGTGGGACCCTGATCACCTGATCTCAGGGCCTTTTATTGATGCAGAAGCTCCACAGGTGTTTCACTGATACAAAAGCTCTGCCCCCTTATTCAAAAGCCTATTTGCATAATGAAGGAAACCTAGTTTCATCCCACAATCCTTTAGTAGCTGGTGGGGGACCTCAAGGTCTAAGGTCATTGTTCTTTCTTTGTTGTCAGAGACTGTATGAGAGAGGTTTCACAAGAATTCCTTCACAGCAACTTTGCTCTTCCACAATGGCTCTGACAGAGAGCAGTGAGCAGGTGCATGTCAAGAGGGAGTGACATCTTAATCATAGAATTACATAAAGCCAACACCTGCAGATAATACAAATTGCCAAGACTCCGGCAGCCTTTTCCCTAACAATGTTCTAAACAATTATGTTGTGGGATATTTTAGTTATGGGATCATACTTCTGTGTGCTTCTGTTGGGAGAAGGATGCTTCCTGATGCCTTGCAGCATGTAAAGGCCTTGCTTCCTACCTGTTAATACCTCTGTGCTAATAGTCTCTCAGTTTTCCACATGAAGAGGCTATTTGTTTACCTTAATGCAGATGAAGGTTACCTATCACCTTCAAAGTACGCAGTGGAGTATTCCCCTCTGGCAGACTTTGAGAAGTGTTAGATACAATTCACTTGTATAATAAGGTCTGTGTGGGGAAAGGGGGCTTTGGAAAGAATAGGACTTGGGAAGAAAACTACAAGTGGAGCCTCCAGAGGAGGGATGGAGTGACTGCTCTGCCTAAGCCTCTCCGGTATTGGATCCCTGAGAGATATCATGGCTCGTGTTTAATATACCAACAATGATCTAATAAATAGTTTTGAAAAAAATCAACCATGGACTTTTATTAACACAATTATTTAAAGATAACTAAAAATAGACGTCTCCAACACTTTTAAACTCTTTTAAAGATTTGCTTATTTTATGTGTATGGGTATTTTGTCAGCATATGTGTATACAGGTGTACATGGGTTCCCTGGAACTGGAGTTACAGATTGTTGTAAGCTGCCGCATAGGTTCTGGGAATCAAATCTGGGTCCTCAGGAGGAGCTCTTCATCACTGAATCATCATCTCTCCAGTCTCTTCATAGTAGTTTTGAAATTATAGACAGAGCACTGATCAATAGTGTCCAGGGTATAGGGAAAGAGAGAAGAGCAATTCCTTTGTAAGGATGGCATGAGATCCCTTGGGATCACACAGTTTTGCATCTAGATCGAAGACTGGTCACATGATGTCTATGTATAAATGGAAATGGCAGAGATAGTGAACTTGAATGCTACAAATCTTTAAATTCTTAAAGCCCATTTCCACTGACATACCTCCTCCAACAAGGTCACACCTCTTTCCCAAACATATTCGAGTGTCTGTGGGAAACATTTCATTCAGCCAACCACACAAATAAGCAAACATTTAAAAATATGTATCATTGGGAGAAAGGTAAGGGTGGACTTGATCTCTTAATGTCTCTCCCTCCCCTCCAGAACTATGGTCTCACACCTGCTTCATGTGTGTTCTACTACTGTGCTATACAATTAGCCTTAATATGAGTTTTGTGACATTATTTCATGGTCATATATTTGAGGCAATACGTTAATTTAATTTTTCCACTTAGAAATATCCTTTTTTAGCCCTCATTATTTAAAAATTTAAAGATTTATTTTACTTTTTTTGTGAATTTATGTATTGTATGTGTCTGTATGTGTTCATGGGTGCATGTGCTCTTGGAGGTCAGAGGAAGGTATGGTATACCCTCCGGTTGGTGTTACAGTTGTGAGCCACCCAATATGTGTGCTGGGAACTGAATTTGTGGCCTCTGGAAGCACAGAAATGTTTAAGTGTTTTTATCTGCTGATCCATCTTTCTAAACATATAATTAAACATAATAATTAAAGAAAAGAGGCCATGAATTTGAGAGAGACAAAGGAGGAGGGGCACATAGGAGGAAAGGGAAGGGGAGATATGAGATTATAATCACAAAAATAAAAATCACAAACATGTATGCATATATTAGCATTTAAGTGTGTGTGTGTGCATGTGTGTTGTGTGTGTGAGAAAGAGAGAGAGAGAGAGATTGAGGACAAATTGTAGGAGTTATTTTCCTCCTGCCTTTTGGGTCTCAGACCATCAGGTTTGGTGGCAATGCTTTGCCTGCTGAACCACCTTAAAGACCCTTAACTTATCTGTAGATACTGAACACCTATGTGAACTTGTCCTTGAGACTGAGTATGAGCTCTCAGGCAAAATTTCTAATTAGAAAGGTGTTAAAGTGGCGTTCAATCACTTAATATGAGTCCATCGTTGAATTTTCTAATGCTCTTTATTAATCACAAACCATGTCAAATCTCAGGGGAGGCAGAGACTTCATCTTTTTTCCCAAATCCTCCCTCGCCTCTTCTGCTTTAGCCCTTTTAACCACTCCCCCTCCACTTCCAGGCCTTAATCCCAACACAAATTACTAGGCTAGGGGTGATCAGAGTCTTTGCTCGTGATCTGCTTGTGACCGGTCACCTTCAGCTGTATCTGTGGAGATCTCAGCAGGGCTACCACAAGGGTATGACTAGGTTGGAAGCAAGGCCTACACTGCTGCAAGGCATCTGGCTTCCCAGCTACAAGGCATCAAAGCCCTTTTACAAGCATTCCCTTGTATTTGGTGAGTTCTTGTTTGTTGGTAAGACAAGAAAATAAGGGACAGATACTGAAGTTAGGAACTCATGGGTGAGTTCTAAGGGTGACATGACTCTAATGATTAAAGGTGTGAGAATCTGTTGTTCAGTGTGTGTCCTCTTGCTCTCTCCTCTGTCATAGACTGGCTTTTCTGTAGCCTGGCAACTCAGCAGGCCTTAGAACATCTTGTTTTATACCTCTTTGCTGTGAGAACTTCACCATTATGGGATTTCACATACTTTTATTAGTTAAGTCTGTGTTTGCAAGAACAATTCTCTAGAAACTTCCTAAGAAAGAGTACATGGGACAGAAGAGTCATGGAAATGTCTGTTTATGGCTGGGAAGGTGTCTCTGTGAGTAAAGGTGCTTGCTCCTGGTTTGATTCCTGTGACTCTCATGGAAGGAAGGGAGCACTGACTCTGCACGTTGTCCTGTGACCTCTGCTTGCACACCATGGCATTTGCCCCTCTGTAAATAAATAGATTAATGAAAACGTGTATTTACATTTGATCAGTAGTTTGACTGGGTGTAGCCATCCAGATGTGAGCGTGACTTGTTACCTTGATTACTCCAGAGGATGAGGCACAAGGGTCCAAGTCCAAGGAGTGACTGAGTAACTGTGAGCTTCAGGCTTCACTAGTGCAACTTAGTGAACAAAATAAGGAGTGAGGAGAGGACCAGGTAGGTGAGGGCCTGACCAGAAAGCCCGAAGGCCCCAGCTCCATCCCTAGAACTCCATCAGGAGAAGACCCACCTGTGGAATTTGTTTTTATTTTTAATTTACAAGTCATTGACTTCCTATCCTCTAGCTTTGTTTTGCTGTGTTAAAAACAAACAAACACCATTCTGGGTCTAATCTCTTATCACTACCTTTGCATTTGTCTTTCTTTTTAGGAAGATAGTCTTTTTACTTCTGATAGTCATGATAAGCTTGCCTTGGTGAGGGGCATTTGATGGGCCCTTTCCATCTGGAGATTTGAGGTCTTCGGTCCAGTAAAGCTCCTTTCTGTGTTTCCCCCTTTTCTTTCCTAGGAAGCCCCAAATGATTGTCGATTTGCCATTCCCCACTCATTTTCTAGGAGATTTCTACAACTTTGTTTTGTAACTTCAAAAAGATTTTTTTTTTTCTTCTGACACTAAACTATTAAATAATGTCTTCCTGGGGCTGGAGAGTTTGTTCAGGGTTTAAGAGCACTGACTGCCCTTCCAAAAGCCCCGGGTTCAATTCATAGTAACCACATCGCAATTCACAACTCCAGTTGTAGGGGATCTGACACCCTTATACCAATGAACATTAAAAAAAAAAAAAAAAGAATGTCTTCCTCTTCTTTTACCTCCTGGAAGTATTATAATGTAAAACAAAACAACAACAGCATCCTCCAAGTTCTGTGCTGTATTCATTTTTCTTGGGTCTTCTCCGACCCCTACTGTATTTATTATTATTTGTTTATCTATCTATTTATATTGCAGAACTATTTTCACAAATACCTGCTCTTTTTTGGTTGTTCATATTTAAGATTAGAAATTAAAACTCTAATTCTGGGTGCTCTATACCCTAGAGATTCTTTCGGGGGTCACAAGGAGACCCGACCATTTCTTTGGAACACTTCAAATGTCGGTGCCTGTTGCTCCTATGGTCTCATTTTTCCACGATGGGACAGTTCCGCCTTGACTGAAGAAGCACCAGACCGTCTGGTCTGCAGTCTGCCGGAATAAAGGGTCTGGGATCTGGGCTCTATACGGACATTTCCTCCGTCTCATTCTGACTTTTTTCTTCCAACGTGTCTAGTCCTTTAATTCCTGATCTTCTCACTTTCTCTTGCATCTGCAATCGTTTTTCACAGGCCAGGCGGTTACCACTCTCCGGTCTACACTGCAGCCAGTGTTCACGAACTACATTAACCTGGTCTGTTCTACCGGTTCATTCCCCTGCAAGCTCTCCACCAGCCGGAGCTGGTAGACACCGTCCCAGAACCGAGCCGAAGTTGTGTCGGGTCACCACGCGGATGAACAGTTCTGAGCCAGACCTGAGTTTGCAGCATCCTCAAGATATCTGAACTCAGCTGCACTCTGGGAGGGCCGGGGACTGAAGAGTCCATAAACGCTGAATTCCAGACGATATTGGTCGCAAAAAAACTCCAGAGTTTTCTGGTCCAAGTTCTTGACTAGACAGAGAAAAAGAGTTGAATGTATTTTACCAGGATTTGCATTTTCATTTCGTAAACGAAATCTAAAACACAATAATCACATGCTAAATACAGAAATATATACATTACAGCTGAAAGACTCATTAAATAGCAGACGACTAACGTGTCAGGATGGCCGAGTGGTCTAAGGCGCCAGACTCAAGCTTAGCTTCCTCGCAGTGAGGGTTCTGGTCTCCCCTGGAGGCGTGGGTTCGAATCCCACTTCTGACACATATAGTTTTCTTGCTTTCAGTTACTTTTATAGACACCTCACCCTTCTATTATATATGACTCCGGACCGTCCATGGTATCTGTCGCACTAACTTCGAACAAAGTCCGTTGCCACGAGCTCACAGAACCGAAGGCGCCTGTGGAAAAATGGGCTGGCGCCACAGGATACTGCATGTACTGTTTGAAATTTACGTGAACAAACTCCAGAGTCAAACAGTTGACAACCCAGTGTGGAGTTGACAGGGTTAGATACTCACATGACTTTTCCCATTGCCAGGGACATCAAGAGTCAAATGCTGGAATACAAAGGAAACTGTTCACTGCATGGGAAAAGTGCTGGAATTTTAATAGAACTTTGTTCGTTATGTAGAACCAAGCTGAGCAAAAGGAAAAGATAAGTAGGTTCCACCGAGATTTGAACTCGGATCGCTGGATTCAGAGTCCAGAGTGCTAACCATTACACCATGGAACCAACCCGTTGCAAATAGGCGCAACACCACCCATCTGTGAACACTGATTAAAAACAAACCAAACCCCGCAGGGTAAGAAATGAGAAACTGTATCTCATGGGTGTTATTTGAAATTTTGCTACTACTTTCGTATATTCCAGAGTAACTTATCGTTACTTTCTCATGAAATGGCCCAGATGTAGCTTTGGTTCTTTTATTATTTTTTTCCTGTAGGGTTGTTCGCTGTTTTTCTTTCCACTGTTCCTTTTTTTTTTTTTTTTTTTTTGTTTAGCATACAAATAAATGGATCTAATTGTGATATTTTCATTCACATGTTATTAAATTTTGTTTTTGTCCCCTACTTCTCCTTCTCCTCGTGCTGCAGCTCCCGCCGCACCCCCCTTTCCCCCGGGGGCTTCTTTCACATAACTCATGCTCTTTTCAAGCCCGTGTTTGGGATACAAATGGAAGGGGAACACAACTTTAAATGGAATGTCTATCTCTGTCTCCCAATGGATGTAAAATTATTCTTACCGGAGCAATTCAATTTTTATGTAGAAAATCTTCATCCTCAGTGGCTGGACTACAGAAATGAACAGGCACCTCGTGGTCTACACTACCCCTCCTGCCACACTCTTCTGCATCTCAGGGTCTGGCTGCGCCTGAACAGTCTCTGTAGTTTGTGCTTTTTCCCCCCGACCACGAAAGGCAAGTGAACGTTAGTTCTACGGTTAGAAGTTAAAACCTCTCTCTCTCTCCATACACACACACACACACACACACACACACACACACACACACACACACATCTTTCTTTTGCTTCATTTACTCACACGGTATCTGTAGACATGTCATGAACAACTTGCGCGCCAGGCAGCATCTCCGCAGCTGTAATCACGAGTTGGAGCTTGTAAAAATCCCTTTCCCTTAGCACAAGGAAGCAGGCGCAAGGCGGAATCCTCTTCCTACAGCCCCAAGATCTTTGGCGTCTCCTCTGAAGTTCACCCGGTGCGTGCAGCCTCAACAAGGAAAGCAAGGCAGGAGGACCGGAGAAAGAACAAATGAAGGTTCAGTACTGCCAGTCCTGTAGCCCGGTAGTTTTTGATTCTCTGAAGGTCTCCTTTCGGCTTCACTCCATAGTCTCAATCCAATGAGCCTAAAGGGGTCAATTCCTCTTTCTCGCCCCCAGCCCCCCAGTTCCCCCTTTCCTGAGGTGCCGGCACCCTCTCTCTTTTCTTCTCGGTATCCCTAGTGTGAAATAGTAATCACCGAGTAGGTAGAAGACTCAGGGAATCCTTCAGAAGATTATTTCTGAGCCGAGGCCCAAGGCTGAGAAGGAGCTATCAGCCACAATGCCTCCAGGAAGACCCAAAGGCCACCACGACATCAGGGAGTCCCTAGACCGTGAAGAAGAGGGGTGGCAAGGCAAAGCATTTATTTTATTTTATTATTTATTAGTTTACCTTTATTAAAAAAATTCATACAATATATTTTGACCATGTCCCCTCCTCTCCCTTTTGCAAGGTATTTCTTAGGCTCGGCAGCTCAGATGAGCATGATTCGGGTTCAAAATGAAATGAGAAGGTTGTGCTAATGCGATGGACAGGATTTTCCGTCTCCCGGATGGGAAAGAATCCACTTCAGTGGAAATCCGACTGGCTGCAATCCAACTAGGTGACAGTGAAAGTTCTACATTCATCCTTCATTCGTTAACCAACGTAACAAGAAAGAACTGAGGAGTCTGCAGGCCCTAGCACATAGTAGGTGCAGAACAATATTTCTTAACATAAATGAATTAAAGAAAAGCTTGGTTTCGGTTGGCGGATCCTTTTGACTGGTGAAAATGCAGTGATCAGGGGAGTATAAATGTCACACACATTACATGCTTATTACTGTTAACAGAAGAAATTAGCTGAAGGGTTATCTTCTGCTGGAACTGCTGTGAGCGTGGTACCTGTGACGATTATCTGTAACTTGGGAAAGCAGATAGTATAGCAAGAGGGGAGAATTCTGGCTTTAACCTCTCAGCTTGTGCGGCAGAAGATTCTTTGAATCTGAATAAGACCAAAAGGGTTCCAATGGCAGCGGTGGGATTCGAACCCACGCCCCCGAAGAGACTGGAGCCTTAATCCAGCGCCTTAGACCGCTCGGCCACGCTACCTCTGTACGTAGGGGTTTATGTGCTGTCCTCCTGGAGTAACTGCACACTTTGAGGCTCACTTTGTGCACCGCCCTCTGAAGCCTGCTCTGGTTCCGCAGTCTTTATGGCTACTTAGCACAGCTGCACAGGTTCGGGTTTTGTTTTGTACCATAAAACTCCGCAACAGAAGTTGTTTCAGATATTATTATAATTGGAAAACTACAAATCTGAGGAATTAGGATTGACTCCTCATTAACAACTGGAGTATGTGATCTGTGAGACACAGCAAACCAGGTGCCTCCTTAGCGCAGTAGGCAGCGCGTCAGTCTCATAATCTGAAGGTCCTGAGTTCGAACCTCAGAGGGGGCAGCCGATGTTTATTTTATTTATTTTTCTCTTATTTTGGAGGATCCAGCTCGTATGCGTGGGGTCCTCAAATCTTTTATTCCTCCCTCCCTCTATATATATCTTTTGTAAAAACATGTACAATGTTCCTCTTTATTTAAAAAAACTATTTAATGAAACTGAACGCGTAATTTTCTGTTTGAGTAATGTGATGTTCAGTTAAAAAGTTAGAAAGTAATGATTTTCATTAATAATTAAGCATTCGACAAGTGTGGTGAAGCACGCCTTTAAATTCTGCCATTTGGCAGGCAAACGCAAGTGGATCTTGGAGTTCTGAACCAACAAGGTCTATATGGCGACTTCCAGGGCCTTGTCTTAAAAACAAACAACGACGACAAAACCAAAACAACAAAGAATTGAACAGTGTTTAATTTTTTCAACATCATCAATCTCCTCCTCCTTCTTCTTGTTCATCAATATTCATACCAATGGGAGCCAGGAGAATTTTCAGATGCCTTTCAGACATGCTTAGTGATTGTTTATATTAACACATCAGGCGAGAAATTCTCCCTTTCCAGGGTGTAAGAGAGAGAGAGGGAGGCCGGGGTGCGAGTGTGAAGAGTCTAAGATGTGTGTAACTGCTGATTTAAGCTGTAAGAGGTGTTGCTGACTGGGTTCTCCTTAACCATTCTACTGGGATTGCTTACTATCGGGCCACCCCATCCCCACCCGTGATACTCCACGTCAAAAACAAAACAAAACGAAAACACGAAAATAAATGAAAACAAACAACAAAACTTTCTGCTCAGCCTGCCCAACCACGTTGGGCTCTTGACAGAATTCCTAAGTCATTCAAATTGCAAGATGCAGGAAAAAGTCTACACGAGAAATAAGAGATCGAAGAAGACAGGCATATTCAGGATTAAGACTATTTTATATCCAGCTCTCAGTATCTGTGTGGAGCCAGAAGAGTTCAACAGGTTTTTGTTTGTTTGTTTGTTTTCCCCTACATTCATTATTTGCCGGGCACTGTCTAAAACTCTGTCCCTGTCCATCTGTCCTTTCTCAGATGCGGATCAGCCATCCTATACTCTGCTCTATGATGAGCCTGCTGTTTGCAAATTACATCCCGAAACCCCATCGCCTCAAGCTTTCCCTTAGAGTCTGTCATTAAAAGAACCAGAGACTGGTAGGCAGGAGAAAGGAGGCCGACTTCTTGTTTGAGTTTTTCTTCGCCTGTCAAATTGTCCTAACCTCCATTCCCGCTATGCCTTCCCAGAACATCCGGTTGTAGAAGTGACTTGCGGCTGAATCAGCACGCGGGTTTTCCCCCAACCCGGCCAGTGTTTCCTCCTTGAAGCTATGGTGCCCTTCCTCAGAATCGCTGACCTCTTCTCTGTTCCGCAGCTCACCCAGGCAGTAGCTACTTTGGTGCATTACCACAGTGAGCCTATTGTTTCTTAACTCGGCTCCTGCTGTTGCATAACGGGTGAAAGTATAACACTGAGCACCGCAGGAAATGCTCTCCTGGGGTCTGCATTCTATTGGTGAACGGCAGACAGTGTATCCTTGAGTTAACTGGCCAAACGTAAAATCAGAAATAAAAGGGTCAATTTATATAGTAGACTCTAACGCTTCTCTGTGTATCTTTATTCATTCTAGCCAGCACTCTCATAAGAGCCCGGATAGCTCAGTCGGTAGAGCATCAGACTTTTAATCTGAGGGTCCAGGGTTCAAGTCCCTGTTCGGGCGATAGTGTTTTTCTCTCTCTTATGTCAGTATCTGGCTATACTATCCAGTATTTGGCTATACTATCTTCCAAAACGCTGAGGTACCAAGGCAATGGATTGGAAAAAAGTATGTAACACATACGCGATAGCCAAACTGATGTTTCAGCGGGCTAGGCGTTTTCGTGGAACTTTATTTAACCAGGCGGTTAATCTTGATCGAGGACGTGGCGGTAAGGAAGTTTTGTACGTATTAAAAACAAAAAAGTCGTTCAGGTAAAATTCAGAATCAATTATTCATCTACTATACGTTCTCCCTTTTCAATAAATTAAGTTGCAGGACAGAATGCAAAGGGTCTTGGATAAAGGAGCTCTTGTCAACTGAAAATTGAAGGCAAACCGCGGCACGTTCTAAACGGAGATTAAAACTTCAGTGCCCCCTCTGAGGTTCGAACTCAGGACCTTCAGATTATGAGACTGACGCGCTACCTACTGCGCTAAGGAGGCAACCGAGGGCTTATTCACCACAATACTTTTAGTAACCAATATGCTTTGCCTACGCTAACCCAGATAGTGCACTCCCTTCTCCCTCTCTCCCTCTCCCTCTCTCTCTCCTTCTTTCTATCATCTATTTATTTATTTATTTTTTTCCGCTGAAGTATCTGGAAGACTCAACAGCTCCCCCTCCGGATATACGCAAGGGTTTATGGTCTTAACAAAAACATTTCTTCAGCCACTAATTTCTTCCATCTCCCTCCCTCCGTTGCAAGTCAAATTTACAAGGTCGGCTTCCCAAGGTTCATTGACTTTTCAACATGATGCATGCAATCTCTTTTCTACGCACCAGTCTCCAGTAGTCCAAAAGGGCCATGTGAGATCTCATGTGAGATATCAAAGTTTAAAGAATAGTTTGTTCTTTATACAAACTCTTGGAAATCTGTTAGTGTGAGTACAGGAGAGATGAAAACCCGATTCGCCTAGGCTTGCCTGGGTGTGGTGTGTGTGGTGGGAGGTGTTGATCTTTCTCCACGTTAAAATTTCCCGTTCTTAGTGTCTCCCTGGGATTTGTAAACAGTTGAGTGTTTGGTTTTCCGCGTTAAGTACTGAAATTGGAGAAAATAACCTTTTAAATTACTCCCTCTTTTCCTTCAAGGAAAGCGCAGTAGGGCCCTAGCGCTGAAGTGACCCAGTCAGGGGGCTTCAGTGTGCAATGCTAGTGTTGGTAGCCCTGAATGCTTTGGATCTTTCTTCACCTGTGTAAAGGAGAGTAACTGCTGAGACAGTGGTAGTTTGTATCAGGATTCTAATAGTTTATTTTTCAACACTGTGAATATCATGACTGTATTTTTCAAGAGTTCAGATAATGAAATGAGAAACATTATCATACAAATGCCAGCGCCACCCAGGCGTTACTGAAAAACTCTAAATGATTGTCCTATTTAAAAAAAAAAAACAGATGGAAGGACACACATCTGGATTGGGGAATTGATGATCAAATCAGAGCAAGCTACACTGCGTGGAAAGAAGAATTTAGATGTAGAAGCATATAGGGAGTGTATTAGTCAGGGTTCTCTAGACTCTAGAGGAACAGAACTGATAGAACGAAGGGAATTTATTAGAGTGGCTTGCAGGCTGTGATCCAGCTAGTACAACAGCTGTTTACCAAAGGAAAGTCCAAGAATCCAATCTTTAGTTGTTCAGTCCACAAGGTTGAATGTCTCAGCTAGTCTTTAGTATATGCTGGGATATCGAAGAAGTAGGCTGTAATGCCAGTGAAGGAATAGACTTGTTTAGAGCAAGCAGGTAAAGGGAGAGCAGGCTTTCTTCTTCCATGTCCTTTATAGGTCTGCCAGCAGAAGTGTGGCTCAGATTAAAGGTGAATTTTCCCATCTCAAAAGATCCAAATTAAGAGTGGGTCTTCCTACTCCAAATGATTTAATTAAGACAAAATGCCTCAGGGGTGTATGCAGATGCTTTGGTTTTAGTTAATTCCAGATTTAGTCAAATTGATAACCAAGAAGAGCCATCACAAGGAAACTAAAACTCTTAAGTCTGGAATGAGTCCGACAGTAAGGACCAGACAATAAAAAAATTCCAAACAGTGTCAATGCTCAGTTGAAAATAGTATTGGGTGTTATAGACAAAAACAAATGTTTTATGGCTTGTCTTAGTTTGCTTTCAGTTGTAATAAAACACCACAGAGTCAAAGAAAGGAGGAAAGGGCTTATTCCACCTTACAGTTGTATTCCATCAGCCAGAGAAGTCAGAGCAGGAACCTGGAGGCAGGAACTGAAGCAGAAATCGTGCATGAAAGCTGCTGACTGGCTTGTTCCCTTGTGCAGAGGCTTTCTCATACACCCTAGGACCACCTACCTGCTCAAGGGTGGTTACCACCCACAGTGGGTTGGGCCCTGGACCCTCCCACATCAATCATTAATCAAAACAATGGCCTACAGGCTGGTCTAGAGGCAAGCTGATAGAAGCACTTCCCAATTCACATTCCTTTCTCAGAAAACTCTAGCATGTGTCAAGGCGACAGGAAAAACAAAATGACAACAACAAAAACAAAACAAACAAAACAAAACAGGACAAAGAAACAACAACAATAAACCCAAACCAACCCAGACATAGCTCCCTGGATTACTATCTTGATTGAGAAATTATAACACTTGGGGAGAAAAACCCAGGAAACCTTAATGCCATGTGCTAGCCCCAATACAGACCTTAATCTGACCCTGCTCTCATCTCTACCTAGTCATGTATCAAATCAGAACCACAGGAAAACGAAATGTTTCCCTTAACTCTTAAGTGCTGTCATTTGAAAGATGGCTTTGAAAATCATCTTGATTAGTACAAACATTTAATGAGCCTTCATGTGCTGGTTAATTCCCTTTGTCAGCTCGATGGGATTTAGAACCCCCTAAGATGGCACACCTCTGTATGTTGTTCCAGAGATGTTTAACTGAGAGCGAAGACTCACCCAGAATGGAGACAGTTAGACTGAGTGAAAAGGAAAAACCTGGAGTCCTTTTTCTGCTTGCTGTGAGCTCAGTGAGACCAATGGCTTCACACTCCCACTGTTGTGCCTCCCTGAACAACAGACCGCATCCACAGGCTGTGAGCCACAAGAAGCTCTTATTCCCATCTTGTTTGTGTCAGCCATTTGGTCCAGGTGATGACAAAAGTACCATTCAGTACAGGAAACATGACTAATGGTTACTGATACTTGGTCAATGATCATCTTTGTGCATATTTAACAAACAGTAAAAATAGATATTTTGGCAACTCTAGACTTATAACAGAAAGTGAGAAAATTTTCCTTAGACCTCTTTTTTCCCCCTTGTGTATATGGGTGTGTGTGTGTTGAAACATGATTTCAATGGGTATTTTGGCTGTCCTGAAATTCACTATGTAGACCAGGCTAGTCTCAAACTCATAGAGATCTGCCTGCCTTTACCTCCTGGGCGCTGGGATTAAGGAGTTGTGCTACCACACTCACCTTATATTACTTACACTTGATGTCCTCATACCCTATGCTTTGCACAGGGTGTGGTTTGCTTGCTTATAGCAAGGTTTTCTATTTTTCTTAAGGTTTAGGATCACTTTTTAGTTTCATCAAAATATAAAGAAATATTTAATGTCATTCGATTTTAGGGGAAATGTGGGAGATAACAGCGTTAGATATGTATCTATGAGACTCTTATTGCTGTTACTGGTCACAACAAAGATGTCAAAATGTTAGTCTTTCTGAATCATGTTTCTAAAGTGTTGTGCAAGAGGAATGTTTTGTAATTTGGAAATGCTGAAAGATTAACATGGGGGAAAGGACAAGTGTAAGTTATAAATTTATATTTTCAGTGAAGTTTAAAATTCGGAGTGGTTTTTATTAGTTGGGCAGTATGCCTTCTATAAAACTAAAAGGTGTTCCAGTAAGAGGGTTGTAGGATTATAAGTGCAAAAGGATTAATAAAGTAAATAAGAGACAAGATAAAGATTGATCATTTCATGTGTCCTTCCATCTTCATCCTCATCGTGCTGGCTCAGGCTGACTGGTGGCTGGGAACAGCTTGTGTTTTCTGCTTGTTTACCTGGATCTTTTTAAAGTTCAGTTTAATTATTTAATAGAATAAGTTACTCCATTCTGATTTGGTCTATTGGGAGGGATGTAGAAAGAAACTCAGCTTTGAATCATGGCTTCATAAATTTTGTTTAGTGATGTCCTATGTAAATATACAGATTGTGACCAAGATTCATAGGAAAGAAGGAAGGAAGGAAAGAAAGAAAGAAAAAAAAATTGGAGTTGTTCATGTTTCAGATGAAATGTTTACACTAGCAAAGTAATAGGTTTCATTATGGCATCTGCATCACACTTTGTTTCCAGTTGTTCTTCTCTTCTGCCGCCCTCACCCATGTCACTTAAAATTCTGAGTAATTATGCCCAAGTGTTTGCGCAGGGGATAGTTGGCTTGACTTATCCTCATTATGGAATGAGGCTGGGGATCTGAGTAATACTGGCATGTAAGAGTAGAAACTGGAATGAGGATCAGTTCAGTATGTAGGGCAGGTCCCGCTTGCTTTGGTTTCAGCCACCAGTTGTGAACAAAACCAAAAAACCAAAGAAAATACCATTGCAAACTTTACTTTAGGCTGAATTCAGTCTCTCACTGTGTAAAATAAAAGGATGTCCTGAATACTATAGATGGTTCACAGAAACACTGACAGTAATATAAGTTGTAGGATATCCTGCTGATGCACAAGACAGTCAAAAGAGTGCTGTTGTTGTTATTAGTATTTTGCTGTGTTTTTGAGACAAGGTCTTTCTGTGTGACTTCAGCTGCCTCAGAATTCACGATATAGATCAGGCTGGCCTTGAACTTACAGAGACTTTCCTGCTTCTGCTTCCAAAATGCTACCACCACAACCAGCAGTAATTATTATTTTTGTCATAAGAACTGAGTCATATCTCCAGTCCTATAATTTTGAAGGCAATATGGGTGATATCTGCTTACGTTTACAATCTCATGGTATTTTTGGCTGTAAAAGGACAACAGAAGGGAACATAATTTGTATCTTGCTTTTATCAATGTCAGCATCTGGATTGTAACGTTGGACTATAGCTTTGCAAGGTATTGTCACTGGAAGCAGCTAGGCAAGAAAAACAGGACGTCTTATATTATTCTTGGAAATGTATGTGAATTACTTAAAATCAGACAAATTAAATAAAAATCAAACTGCAGGCCCCAGAAGCAACTATTTCTAAAAAGTTATAGAATAAAGCGATGAAATAGAATCACTATAAAATACAGAAAAGAAAAAAAAAAAAATAGCGGGAGAGTTGAGTCCCAAGTCCAAAGGAGTACTGCTTAAGGAACAGTTGCTGTTGTCAATGATTTGCATAATGAACAGCTGTTGTTGTCAATTGGTTTGCATCCGACAAAAATTAAATATAATTAAATACAGGGCCAGAAAAGAGTCACAACATCTAGAATCTGGGAAATTGGTGGTGGCGATCTGTTGGCTTGAAAGGCAGACCATAGCTGAGTCGAGTGATCGGTCAAAGTAAGACATGTGAACCTGGGCTTCGAGAAGTAAACATTTTCAAGTCTGAAGAGAGAGGCCAGTGAAGGATCCCTAAAACCACAAACTGCATTTTCCACCGATTTGGACCATAGGTCCCTTCGTAATTAGAAGCCGGCAGAGAATATGGTTAAAAGGGAGAATTAGGAACCTTTACAACAGTCCTTTAGGATATGTTGGCAAGCAGATGCGGAACAGCTCATAACAACCTAAAAGGAAGACAGTCAATACAAAAGTGTTTTTATTTGGAAAGAAAGAAAGAAAGAAGAGAAAGAAAGAAAGAAAGAAAGAAAGAAAGAAAGAAAGAAAGAAAGAAAGAAAGAAAGAAAGAAAGAAAGAAAGAAAGAAAGAAAGAAAGAAAGAAAGAAAGAAAGAAAAAAGAGAAAGAGGGAGGGAGGAAGGGAGGAAGGAAGGAAAGAAGGAAGGAAGGAAGGAAGGAAGGAAGGAAGGAAGGAAGGAAGGAAGGAAGGAAGGAAGGAAGGAAGGAAGAAAAAAGAAAGAAAGACAAAACCTGAGATCAAACCAGAAACCTTTAAACCTGGAGTCTAAAGCTCTCACAACTGAGCTATGTTAACCACGCCAGAGTCGTTGCCTGGTAACTTATAGTAGCTTTTTCCGCTCTTACGTCCTCGGTGTTGGGCAGGACAATCGTCAAGAGAATCTGAAATGAAGAGTTCCGATGTTTGAACATCTTCGTGTAGTATAAAGAGAAACGCAAGGAGACAGTTTAAATTACTCTTTGAACTTTAGGAGTTGTGATGCACACCTTTCTAGCGTTTGAGAGGCAGAGGCAGGTGACTATCAGTTCAGGGCTAGCCTGATTTCCTAGAGTTCCAGCTCAGACAGTTCTTTCAGAAAAAAAACTTTTTTTTTTTTAACCTTTATGATTTTGTTAAATATTACAAAGTATTCCGGGTCAACCCATGCATCTTATTCTAAGCAGAAGAGTGTGTACTTTTGGGCCTCCTGAATTTGGTTGATTAGAATCTGTAGTTGGTTAACAAAATTCCAGCTTTAGCATGCTGGGTAAGTGCTTGGCGAAATAAAGTCATAGAACTTCCAAAGAGAGTTTCACCAAGCCTCCCTGGTGGTCTAGTGGTTAGGATTCGGCGCTCTCACCGCCGCGGCCCGGGTTCGATTCCCGGTCAGGGAAGTCACTTTTTCCTGACATTATCTCAAAATACAAAGTAAAAGGGCCAAACCAATAGTGGTGAGTGTACAGTAAAATTTTCATTTTCATTTTGGAGTTTGTACTTTGTACTCGTTTTTCTTTTAGTGCCCCAGCTGCAAATTTTCAAATAATGCAATGTCACGATTTTCAAAAATATTTATTTGATCTTATGTAGACTGAGATGATGAGATGGACTCATAATCTAGCGGACTAGATTGCTAGAGGACTTAGTTCTCTTGCCAGCACCCACGGGAGAGCCAACCACTGCCTGGTTCTCTAGTTACGGAGGGTTTCTTGTGCGAGCTGCGTTGTGGGTGTTGAGCCCGGAACTCAGCCCTCTGGAATGGCAGCAAATACTCTTAATTGTCGAGCCTTTATTCTTTCCTTTCCTTCTCCCTCTCCACCTCTTTCTGGGTTTTAACGTTTTAAAACCCACTCTACAGGATGATTCAATGACAGATAAATTTCACAGACTACTTACAAAGCTGGTTAGGGTTGGTACAGCGCGTTATAAAGATAATTGTGAAGGAGACGAATAGGAACTCGCAGTTCTTCCTATGGGCTGGGAAGTTTCCGGGTGGATGGAGCAGGAGTCCCTTAGCGTGTCGATTGGTGAAAAGCAGAGGGGCTCAGAAAATTTCTCGGGTCCTCTGGCACAGAGGAACTTTTAAAAATATTTTAAAATTAGTTTGTCTAAAGAGAGGGCACATTACATTCTCAGTGCGTTGTATTTAACTAGGATTCTAAGACATGACAAGGAACCAGAGCTAACCCCAAGCACCAGAGAGCCTGGCAAGATCACCCTATGATGACATCAACCTCCTAAAACGGAGATCTGTCTTTGACAGTAAGGCTACACCGAGGAGCCAACTGACCAGATTGCTCCGCTCAAGCGACGGCAGAAGGAGAACAGAGAATACAGAAAACGCTGGCCTGGGCTATTCTGGAAGCTATGCATACTCCAAGCCCTTCTTTCCCAAGGTTTCCGTTTACCCTTTGATGATGGACGCGGGGTCAACCGAACCCTTTTATCTGTATTCCAGTGTGGCCACCTTGATTAAATGTCCTCTTTCTGCCCTTCACAAATCCCCTGTTGTCGGCACTCTGGGAGCCAGGACTTAGTTATAAAACTGCAGTGACATACTCTTAACTGCTTAATCAATATTTGTCAATCTTGTTCAATTTGAGGCACCTGGGGGCTCCTGACTGGGTGAGGAACTGGAGAAAGGCAGCCCAGCTGGTGGCGTTGCTTATTCCAAAGTGACCAGTCAAATACTTGATGACTGAGCTAATCGATCCTGTTCACTTGCTTATATGATCATGTTCTCCGAAATTCTTTCTTTCTTTCTTTTTGCTTGTAAGTCTACCTTAGCAAAAAAGAAAAAGAAAAAAAAAGAAAAAACAAAACAACAAAAAAACAAACAAAAAACATCAACAAACACTAGAGAGAAAATCAGTTCCTTAGATTGATGTTCTTAAGAAGCAGCTGATAGAGCATTAAACCAAATAACACCATAAGGGGGCGCCCTTGCTCCAGGTCAGTCCCTGAAAATTAACTTTTAAACTTAGTGAACCTTGCCGGTAGAAGAGTACATTGTGCTGATTGCTGAGAGATCACCGCTGACAGGAAAGAAACTGGGCCTCTGAAAGAGAGAAGGGAGATTAGTCAGGTAGAGACCTGAGTCACACAGTAGGCAAAAATACACGGCTTCGGATTAGCGGAGAGGCAAAAGTCGTGGATAACCGTGTTGCTTTGGCTCTCTTGTGAATCCTTTTTCTTAGTCATTGTCTTAATCTCCCCAAGCGCTGAGAATGGGGCTGGGTGATGTGATGCTACTGAGCCAGCCAGTCCACGCCTATAGAAGGCACATGCGAAGACACAACAGGAAATCTGTGGAAGCTGAACTTGAAGGAACTTTCTTTACCAAATTATTTTTTGCTGTTATAACTCACTTTTTCATTACATATAGTCCTTGACTGAGTGACTTAGACTCCTTTCACTAAGTCAACCCATTCTGAATCAGGAGCGAGCACTCACTGCCCTGTCCCCACCATTAGGAATACAGCCATGGCAGGGGGACACAACTTTATTACAGGTTACTTCATAACAGCAACTATTCTTTTAAAGAGTTTGAATCCTGGCATTTCAAAGTGAGCACCCTTTAACTTTTTTACCTGGGGACAGTTGGGTGGGAATTTGGCAGTATGAGGTCTCCCGGTGAACAGTTGGGCCTTGGACTCTGCAGCCCAACAGGACAAATGGTTTTAGGCGTTAATCTTGTATACCCTGTATAGCTTGCAAATGTCATTGTATCCTGGCAACTGTATTGATCCTGGCAATCGCCATTATATTACGTTCCTGATGAAAGTCTGAAAAGTCTGATTGCTCTCAAGAAAGTTGCCACGAACTTATTCTTGCTGTGGACTCTCTTAACCTAAGCCTGGTATGATTTCTCACTGGCCACATCAGGTAACCTTGGCCCAGAAAGCAAGTGTGAGTGCTTATAGTTGACCATTTCTAGAAGTATTTTTTATCAGATTTTTTTTGTGATATCTTATGTATAATATCATGTCATCTACTTTGACTATTTTTTCTTTTAGTATCTCTTATTTTCCTTCTCTTGTTTTATTGCTCAAGCTATCCCATTGAGTATAAATTTAAAAGGAATGGGAGTAGTGGGCAGGCCTTGTCTCCATCCTAACGTCTGTGGTACTGCTTCAAGCTTTTCTTCATTTAGGATGATGCTGGCTGTGGGTTTCTCGTTTATACCTTTTATTGTGTTGAGATATGTTCCCACTAGTCCTACCTAGCATTTTAATTATGGCAGCATGTCGAATTTTATCAAAGGCCTTTTCTGCATCTATTGAGATGGATGACCATGTGATTTCTGTATTTAAGCCCACCTATGTGATTTATTACATTTTATTAGCATATGTGGAACAATTCCTGCATCTCTGGAATAAAGCCAATTTACTCATGGTGGATAATCTTTTTGATGTATGTCTGCATTCATTTTCCAAGTATTTTATTGAGGATTTTTGAACCTATGTTCATCAGGGATAACGGCCTTTAGTTTCCTTTTGTTGTTGTTGTCGTTGTGTATGTACCTAGTTTGGGGATTAGGGTAATACTGGCTTCATAGAAGCAGTTTTGGATTGCTCCTTCTGTTATGCTTTTTTTGAACAACTCAGTAAAGAGTATCTGTAGATCTGTTTTGAAAGTCTGGTGGAATTATGCTGTGAATCCATTTGGACATTGATTTTTTTTTTATCTGAAAGGCTTTTTATTGCTATGTCAATCTTCTCATTTGTTATAGGTCTGTTTAGTTTGCTGATCTCTTTTTAATTTAGTGTGGTGGTTTAGATGAATCCAGAAATTCATCCATTTCCTTTTATATTTTCCAACATAATTGAATACAGGTTTTCAACATATTCCTATATAATATTCTGAATCTCTTTGGTGTTTGTTCTGATGTTTTTCTGTTCGTTTCTAATTTTGTTAATTTGGGTCTTCTCTATTTCTTTTCATTATACATTTTTATATCTATTTATTAACATACAAATGTGTGTCAATTTCATTTATCTTCTCAAAGAACTGGCTCTTAGATTTGTTGATTCTTTGTGTTGTTTTGCTATCTCTATTTTTAAAATTTCTGCTCAGGTTTTTAATATTTCTTGCCATCTACTGGATTTGTGTTAGGCTTGTTCTTGTTTTTCCAAATTTTTGAGTGCATCATTAGATCATTGATTTGTATTCTTTCTGATATTTTTTATTTGTCTATTTTTCTTTTCTCCTATAATACATCCCAACAACCTCATCCCCTCCTTCCACTCCTCCCAGCTTCCCCCATCTCCACTCTCCCCAATATTTACCCCCTCCCACCCCACACCCACCTCTCCTAAGAAAAGAGCAGTCCTCCCAGGGTTACTACTCAAACAGGGTACAACAAAATGGAACAGGGTCAGGCACTAGCCCTACATTAAGGGTGAACTAGGCAACCTAGAAAAGAGAGAAGGGTCTCAAGTGTGGGCAAAAGGGTCAGAGCCCTGCCTCCCCTCCAACTCCAGCCTGTAGGAGTTCTGCAAGAACACCAAGCCAGACAACCTCGAGACATATTTTGGGGACCCTGCAGATTCCATGTCTGCTGCTTCAGGCTCTGTGAGGCCCTAAAAGTGCTGGTCAGTTGACTACATGGGGCTTGTTCTCCTGGTGTCCTCAACCCTTCTGATTCCTGAAATACCCTCTTCCCCTCTTCTTTGGCGTTCCTCAAGCTCTCCACAATGTTTGGTCCCAGACCTCTGCATCTGCTTCCATCAGCTGCAGGAGAAAGCCTCTCTGATGAAGATTGGGGTAGGTACCTATCTATGAGCAGAGCAGGATAGCATTAGAAATCATCTCCTGGCTATCCAGTCTCTAGTTCCTGCCCTGCCCTGCAGTGTCAGGCACACGTTCTCTCCTTTGGCATGGGGTTCTGCCCTTCCTTTGTCCCAGCAGATCCGGTAGGGAGGATAGGATATAGGTCAGAGATTTTGTGGCTGGGATGGTGTCCCAGTCCCACCACTGGAAACTAGCTAGTTACAGAAGATGATGGCCTGTTCAGGCTCCCTATCCCCCATAACTAGAGGTCCTTCACTAGGGTCTCCACTGTGGATTCCAATGAGTTTCTATTTCACTAGCTATCCTCATTCCCCTCTTAAATGTCCTCAAATTCCAGTCATCTCTCCATATATTCTCTCCCTCCATCCATCTCCCCCAACATGATTGTTTTTCTGCCCATTCCCATTCTCTCCCAGCCCACCTGCACCATCTGTTCAATTTTCCCTTTATCAGGGAAATCCCTTGTGAACATTGGGCCTCCTTGTTGCATAGTCTCTCTAGATCTGTGGATTGCAGCATCTTTGTCCTTTGCTTAACAGTTAATATCCACATATGAGTGAGTACACACCATGTTTGTCTTTCTGAGCCTGGGTTACCTCACTCAGGATGATTTTTTTTCTATTTCCATTCATTTGCCTGCAAAGCTCATGAAGTCATTTTTTTTTTTAAATAGCTGAGTGATACTCCATTGTGTAAGTGTACCACAATTTCTTTATCCATCCTTCAGTTGAGGGGCATCTAGAGTGTTTCCAATTTCTGGCTATTAAGAATAAAGCTGCTATTAACATAGGTGAGCAAGTATCCTTGTGGTAAGATGGAACATCCTTTGGGTATATGCCCAGGAATGATAAGGCTGGGTACTGAGGTAGGTCAAATTCCAATTTCCTGAGGAATCACCATATTGATTTCCATAGTGACTGTACAAATTTGTACTCCTACCAGTAATGAAGGCGTGAGGAGAATCAATCACTGCTGTTTTTATTATTTTGTAACACGGCAAAGGTTTCTCCATCTTGTCTCAGCTGAAGCCATCTTTGTTTTCTACCCACTTTCCCCTTGTTCCACATCCTTGCAAGCATTAGTTGTCATTTGTGTTATTGATCTTGGCTGTTCTGACAGGTGTAAAATAGAATCTCAGAGTAGTTTGGATTTGGATTTCCCGGATGGCTAAAGATGTTGAACACTTCTTTAAGTGTATCTCAGCCATTTGACATTCCTCTTTTGAGAATTCTTTGTTTAGATCTGCACTCCATTTTAAAATTGGATTATTTGTTTTGTTGATGATAGTTTCTTGAGTTCTTTATATATTTTAGATATTAGCCCTCTATCAGAAGTGGAATTGGTCTTTATTAAATGGATTGCTTGCTTCCTCCTGCAAATGCCAACAAGGATGTAGTTTTTCTGTGTTCTTTGTCTTAAAAAAAAAAAAAAAAAAACCTTTAATATGCATTTGGGGCTGCACTTGGAAAGAAGTGTTTCTTTCCAGACAGTCACTGACCTGCTTAATATAGACTCTCAACTCAAACTTTGGTTGTTCTGAGCAGTCTCTGTGTCTTTAACCCATTACAATTTCTTTTTATTTTTTATAAACATTCAGTATAGAAGTTTATTTGCTGAATCAAGATGAATGATTTTATTGTCATTTCATTTGATACGATGGAATGTCCACAAACATATGACAAATGAACACATATCCATGTGTCGTTTTATTAATTTTAATTGGAGGGGCTACAACACATCTATAAGAAAGCTATTTAAGTAATCAACTATATCATAAATTGAATCTAACATATCTGGTAGTAGAAAATTTTAACATTAAGACTCACTTAGCTAAAAACCTTTCCAAATAAAATTTGAATTGATTCTCCATTTTGCATTTAACTTATCATTGGGATTTTTAAGCTATTTCTATCTTAGAGTCTCATTGCTGTGATAAAGACCATAAGCATAAACACTGGGATGGGGTGGGGGGAGGGGAGGAAAGGTTTTAGTTGGCTTATATTCTATTTCACAATCCATCTTCAAAGGAAGTCAGGGTAGAAACTCAAGGCAAGATCCTGGAGGTAGGCAATGATGCAGAGATATAAAAGGTTTTCTTTTAAAAAGGATGTATAAATATTTTCTGTTATTTGGCTCTGGGCTCTAAAAGGCTGCAGCTGTTTCTAAGCTCTAAGCTTTGAATCCTTTTGTAACAGTTACTTTTTCATAAGTAACTGGAATCCTAGGGGAACTCCACCCTCTTTGGGTTCAGCTTCTCCAGACAGTTACTAAGAAAGATCCTAAAATGTAACTTTAAAAAATCCCAGTTAGTTCTACTTTATCTGAGCCTTATTTCTGCCTGCTTTCCTATCATCAGTTCTGGAGCTCACTTTTTCCTGTCACCACCCAACCAACTCTGGTGCTCAGACTTTCTGACACCACCCAACCTGGTGCTCACTCTTCCCCTGTCTCTACCCCAACTGAACTTTTCAATGGATACACTCTGTCTTATAAACCTCCTCCAAGCTGTTTCCAGAAGTCCAAGTCACATGTAACCAGAAGGAAGGCTACACAGCACAAAAAACTGGCAAAGTATTCCTTTATTTATTGGTCAAGGAGGAGTGCTATTTACTGGTCTTGCTCCTAGTGGTTTCCTTAACCTGTTTTTATTTTTTTATTTTTATTTATTTATTTTTATTGTGCTAAGGACACCAGCCCAGGGATGGCGCCAGCCATGATGTGGTAGGCCTTCCCAAGTCTTCATTAATCAAGAAAATGTACCACAAGATTGCCCATGGTCCAATCTGATAATGACATTTTCTCAATTGAGTTTCTCTCTTCCCAAATGATCCCAGCTTGTGTCAAGTTGATATAACTCTAGAAAGCACTCTTCCAAAAACAATATAGGCTATTGCCATTACTTTAGGCTGCCTACCAGAATTTGAAGGTAAGTCCCTAGTGTCATGATATATATGATATACACCTTGGACACAGGACTTGGAGTAATTGAGCTGGAACTGTTCCAGAATTTCCACCCCAAGGACTTCTGTGAGAGAGAAAATTAGTCTTCCTCAGGGATGAGCCCCCTGATTGGTTATCAATACCAAATAGTCAGCCCCTGAAACATATACAGGCAGACAATACTAAACAGACTCACTGGCTTGTATTTATGTGTTCATTTATTTATATGCCTATGTAACAACAATAATTAAAGGAGACCCATGAAATTGGGAAGAAGTTGAAGTGAGCATATGGGAGAGTTAGGAAGAAATAGAAAGTAGAAATCATAAAAATTGCATTTTAACTAAACTTTGAAAAAGATTTAAAAAGATTTTTAAGGGTAATATTTTATTATAAAATATACAATTTTTTATCAAAGGGTTAAATAGGACAAAACTCCTCCTCTTCCTCTTCCTCCTCCTCCTCATCATCGTGTATAATAAAGCTGCATGGCAGAAATTCAAGTTTCTCCACTTGAATTTCTTGTAATCTTGTAATTTCTCCACTTCTTGTAATCAAAATGTATTTTGATTGTAATCAAAATTGTATTTTGTTCTCAAAAGTTGTATTTTGCTTTTTCAGGAACACTGTTTCAAATTAGCCAGCTGCATAAGAGTATGTGGCCAAGCTGTGATCACTCAGAATGAAGCACAGGATCCTTATTTAGGTTATGAATAAAACCCCCATAGGACTCCTGTTAGACATGCTTACTTGCTTGCTTGCTTTTTCCCACTCCCATTACAGTAAAGGTGGCAGAAGTGATCTCCTGGATCCAGCACAGAAGAATGAAGGTGGCACTGAACTCACTGAGAGTGTTTCTTATCCATCCGCACTACCTAAACTGACCATCTTGAGAGGCCAGAGGACTACAGAGTTGCCCTGGTCACTCTGAGGGCCTACCAGCTTACTAGCAGTATTAGCTTGAGATTTCAACCACCCGAAGAAACAAACTGTTTTTGCTTCTTTTCCTAACGTACCACCACCCCTGGACTTTATTGTTATAACTGCCCCAGTCTTTGCCATAGATCTGACTGCCACTAGTCCTAGTTGAAAAAAAAAATGTGGTCAAAAGCTCCCTTTAGCACTTTAGAAATATCTCCCTCGCCTCTCTCTCTGTGTAGGATGTATTACTACCATTCATTGTTACTAATCTGTCTTCCAATCCCCACCAACCCACACACCACTACAGTCCCAGACTCTCCCTCTTATGACCACAGAACCATTCATATGACTTCAACAGGCCAGGGAACCACATGAACCTTACTTTGCCATATATACTTTGAGTGCTAGGGGAGATTCAAGGAGTTTGTATGTACAATGGAACTATCTAGTTTGTAAACATAAGGGTCATTACACATGTTTCAGTCTCAAATATCCATACTAGGAAATGGACAGAGGCACGCGCACACACACACACACACGCACACACACACGCACACACACACACAGTCTTAATCACAGGGTCCAGATTACATATCTCGGTAGGCCAATCATGATATTCTTTGACGTAAGTAAGCCCTTGGAAATTAAATATGACAAACTGTGATAACCTTGACTTAGAATAAAGATATATCCAAAGGGACACACACACACACACACACACACACACACACTGAGAGACCACACTCCAATGTAGTGGGATTTTGCCAAGAAGTCTATCCTATGCAGCCTTCTTTATGATAGGATGCTACTTGGACTTCTGGGAACAGCTTAGGATATAGAAGAGACAGTGGCAGCTGGAGTGACAGTGGGATAGAAGATGATACATGTTAGTTCAGTGCTCTCAGATAGATGCTAGTCCAGTTCTCCAGGCTTCAGACAGATAAGGATAGCCAAAAATGGCTTGCAGATTTCTTCCTTTTTCTCTCTATCTTTCCTGAGCTAGTGAGGGTAAAATAAAAAAGGCACAGTGCAAATCTGTTCAAGTTAGGATTTAATTACAAGTTAGGAATTTGTTACAGTAACATTCAGTTAAAAGCAGCACTTTAGTGTAGGGCAAGAAAACAGTTTTCAGGGCAGGAGAACAGAACAACCTTCGTTTACAAGAGGAGTAGAGAGAATAGGAGACTTTAGTTACAAGTGGAACAGGAGAACCAGGAGAGCAGATTTCAGTTACAAATTAAGGAGCCAGAGATCAGTTAGATTCCAACACTTGGAGAATCTTCCAAGTTTAACACGATTCCTATATTGAAGGCTTTGGTCAGGTGTGTTTAAGGAATTATATTTCTCAAGGCATTTGAATGCCACCCAAGACACTAGCATATAAAAGTGCATCCAACCGCATTAGATTGAGTCTACAATGACAGACATCAACAGATTATATATAAAAAAGACCTGCTACCCTGCTTATGTCCCAACAAAGACTCAAATGGTTCCAACTCAGATAACTTATTTGGAGTTTAATTTTCAGTTTTTAGTCTTTAAAACCTTTATAAATATCATTATCTTTGTATTAGGGGCCTATTTGATCTTGTTCTACATTGTCCTGTTAGTTATAAGGTCTGTCCAGCCTCATTGAGGCCTTGATTGGGAAAAAACCCAGTTGCCCATGTGATAATGTCATAAAAATATTAGCTATGGTGATGCTTCTTGGTTCAAAGTGATTTGAACCTCAAAGAAGAGTAAGAATCCCTAAGAGCCAAATAAAGGAAAAGCAAAAAATAGCCATGCAGACCAAGCAGCATTCTTGAATATACATTAAACTTGGCTGCACCTCTCTTATATCTCCTTCCTTATTTCATAAGCCTTTCTAGAGACTTTGAAGGAAGGACAAAGAGTCTGTCACATGGTTTAGTCTCTGCCAAAATGTGAGAACTTGCTACATGCTCCAAGTGGGCTTCCCTTCCTCTACATACAGAACATATTTAGAACCCCACCTTGAGGTTTTAAAATAACCAGTTAATTACCTTATAGGGAGACAAAGGAGCAAAAATCGTATATAACCCCAACCCCATTTTTTATTGTATTCATCAGTTGGGTTCTTTATGAATGAGAGATCATTACAGTTTGTGTATGCACATTAACACCTTTTCCCTGAAGAGATCTTGGAGTTCCAACTCTTTGATCAGAATCCTACAACACAAGCCCACAGGTAGATCACATTTACACCATTTCAACTGGCAATAATTTAAAAGTCTATTATGCCATGTGCTGCAGAATATGTAGATCAATAGAATAATCTATATATAATAAGTGTACAAAAACTAATAAAATTCATTGGGAGAAATAGATTATAAAGTTTACTCCTAACTTATTCCATAAACCAGCAAGTCCTATTTTAGGCACATACACACAACAATTTTCTTGACTACATGTTCTGTGAGAACTACATAAAATCACCCATCATGCAAATGTTCATATAAGATGAAAACTATAATCTGTGTGACTGTCTTTCAACAATGGGAGTCTCTAATACTAGCATGTGCGTACAATGGGCTGTTAACTACAGCTGTACACATTTTTGTTTGTTTTTTGTTTTTGTTTTTCAAGACAGGATTTCTCTGTGTAGCTCTGGCTGTCCTGGAACTCATTCTGTAGTCCAGGCTGGCATCAAACTCAGAGATCTGCCTTCCTTTGCCTCCATACTGCTAGAATTAAAGGCATGCATCACCACTGCCCGGCTCAGCTGCACATGTTTATTGGATACATCTTATAAAAAAAATGTTAGGTGAAAAAAGAAAATTTCCCAAAGTGGCATAAACTATCATTTCTTTGCTTAAATTCAAAGCAAGTAAGCTTGAGAACACATGCTATTTAAGCACTCACCTATAAATGTGGGGTAAGGTATATTTTATTTTTTAAAATGAGTATATAATGAACATGACTCATCACTATGATTTCCTATGAGTCAGATAGGAATGAGGGAAGAGTGGAAAGGCAGGAGGCTCTAAGCTATTGTTAAGTTTCCAGTTGTAGAATTAGGGGTAGCCTCAAGAATTTTCATCTGTCACTTTAAATCATTGACAATGGAAGAATGATGATGTAATTCATGCACTAACAATTATGATTACTTCCTAAATATATTAGGAGATCAATTATTTTCTGTTCTGTAGGGTCAGCACTTAGACAACAAGTTCTTTTATGGGATATCCATTGATCAAAAGTCATTTCAAATAATGTATTAATTTTTTATAGAGTTACATCACACTTTTAATTTTCAATATAAGCTTAATATAATATTGACTATTTAATTCTATCAATGAAAGTGATTTCTTTAGACAAAATCCAAAACAACAGGAAGAGATGAAACTATTGTCTTAAAGGAGCCCTTCACAAAATAGCTATTTGGATAGGATTCTGACTATAGTTACAGATTTCCTTAATCACCTCTGTGGGATACCAATCCCCTGGGGTCTAAACCAACACAGTAGCCCTTAGAGTTGTGCACAAGTACTTCCTCTCTATAGTTAAGTAGTCTTGGAATACAAAGTAAGCAACACAGTGCCCTCATGCAAAACTCTTATTATGAATAAGAGGATGCAACGAACGACTTCAAATATTGAACCAGAATATGGTTAGTCAAAACTGATTCATTAACTTTCTCATTGCCTTCAGATTTAATTTTAATCCAACATTAAAATGAAATTTTATTTATTACTATTAAATTTTATTTATTACTATTAAATCTTAGTCCAACTGTTGCTTTTAAGTATGAATGGATTTGTGGGATTGATATAAGAAAAGCTGGTAGTTAATCCAGTTTCTTTTTTTCCTAGCACTTTTCCCTCTTTCTGTATAAGAACCATTTTTACACTAGAAATGAAGGAGAGATTATCCTAGTGGGCGTGGGTACATTTGGACCAGAGGAAAGCATGACAACTTAGAGCTCACCCTGCTTGGAAACGTATTCTAATCATCCTGTCCTCGGGTGAGTATTGTCTGCTGGGTCCAACAGAAAAGGACAAGACCTAGACCCATATCATAGTGCAGGCCTCAGTTGAACATAAAAGCAAACTTCTGAAAGATGTAAAATATATATGTAATTTGGATACGTTGTAGCCCACTTAGGAGAGAGGACTATAATTCAGAATCGGTAGTTTGTGTGTTTTGAAGTCTCTGAATGGTCTTCGGGCACCAAGCACTGGGCTGAGTATTCTAGATTTATTCTGTCATTTAATCCTCCTCACAAGCATCAAACAAAGCAGGTGCTGTTTGAATAACTGCAGGTGAAGAAACCAAGGCTCACAAAAGTCAATTAGCCTGATAAAGTTTAATAAATAAAGAAGTGGTAGAGACTGGTGGCTGTAGACACACAGGTTACTCGAGCCCAGCATCTCAACTCTTTTGCCTTTATCTTTTCCTGTTGGATTTTGTACGATGACAGCAATATACTTCTTGGTTTATCATTCATAAATGACTCACTTAACATGGTTTTAAATATTAAGACAGTTTCAAAATTTTGTTTCTATTTTCTCATCAGATCCTTGTACATATCACACTATGCCCAGGTATGCTTAGTTCATTTATCTTAAAAATTATTGAATTTAGTAAACAAAACATTGTGTTATATTATTGGAAACTAAAATACACCAATGACAAAGCAGCTACGTTTTAAATGTAGTATGCCACTTGCTCAGTGTAGGAGGCATCACTTAAAGGGAAAGCTGGTTTCCCCACCACTGAGCTTACACAATGGGAGTTGTTGAATGTTCTCTAGAAAGAAGATCTATATGCTACAGAAGGCCGGAGTCAGAACTTCTGAGGTCTGTTTCCACTTTAGAAATCATGGTTTTTAAATTCTGAACTTTAAGGAATCCAATGAACCCAAGTAATTTGTAACCACAGCATTTTGGGAACTGAAGTATACATATTACAATATGCTTGTGTATATTTTTGTGCACAGAAGTACATTTGTATGTTTTAGAAGCCAGGTAAAAAGATAAAGACATTTGAGTTTTGCTCTAAACCATCATGTAAAATAGAAGAGCAAAAAGTGAAAGGATTAGGGAGAATAGTGCTTGTTTGAAGTTGGGTAGTTTGTCTTTTAAAAAGAAAATATAAGCTCAGGTTCTAGAAATTTCACAAATCTTAATGTTCACAACCTCCCACTGAAAAAGGCAATAATATTATATTAACTTCATATATGAAGAATTTAGCATTCGAACAGGTTGAATTACCACCCAAGAGTACAGCTTACAGCCAGTTTATGCCTGGGATTTGATACCATGCATATTGCTTGGAATTTATCAAGGGTGGTGGCACATGTCTACAACCCCAGCACTTGCAGCACTTAGAAGGTAGAGTCAGAGGAATCCTGAATTCAAGGCCATCCCCTACTACACAGCAGGTTCAAGGCCAGCCTGGGTTGTAAGGGGCATTGTCTCAAAAAGAAAAAAAAAAAGTCCATCTAAGCACTATGCTTGACTTAATTGACATCTGCTATGTAAAAACTTGATACTCAGCTAAATTTACACTTTCATACTAGGAAAAACTACATTTCACTTCATTACTTTTAAATAAAATGTCTCTTTTTACAATTAAATATTTTGATGCTCTGACATTTGTACAACAATGATTTTCTTGTGATAATTTATGATTACCTTATTTTAATAAATATGAGGCTTTGTTTCTATGCTCCTAAGGACAGTATAGCTACAAGGCATTCTAGGTCTGAAGTTCATGGTCAGAACTCATTGACAAAAAAAGATACTGAATGATTAAACATTGCCTGTTTGTTAGGATATGTCACACGATTTAGGAATAGCAAGACGGACGAAAGTTTTATTTCTTATCTGTTCTCTTTTAGAGGTAACCAGGTGATGATTTTTTGTATAACAGGCTCCAAAGTAACAAGAAAATCTACTCATGTGACGGGTGAACTGGGTAAGGACAGTTTCCTCACTGCTTATCCTATGCGCTGTTTCATGTTGAATCATTGCCTGGTTACCTCTGCAGAGTGGCTGCGTGACCAGAAGCTGAGAGTGGCTGTTGCTATGTGTCTGTGACAGCTCAAAGCTTCTGGAACTAGTCTAATGCTTAGCCCTGAAATAAATTCATAAAGATAAGCAGTATGTGTCACATAAAGGTTAATAATTAGGAAAGTTATTTGTTGGCAGACAAAGACATAACAACGACAAACACAGAAAATGTAGTTGTGAAAACCACAATTGGTACAGAAAGCACAACACCTGCGATGCTGAATGGAGGAAAAATAAGAAAAGAAGGGAGAGGAGGAGGTAGTGCGATTATGATAGTTATCATGGTTGGGATGTAGACATTATTTGTAATAATCATGAAAGGTGATTCTGTGTATCAACTGGTGGAGCATATAAAAATTTATAAGCTTTTTCTTGTCGCTCAGCTCTTTTGATAAAGGATTTATCACAATCACATATGAATGCCATAGTTCTAGGGCAAAATTTCACAATCTTTTCATATGTTATATAATCTCATTTTTACAGTTATTATGGCTTTAACACATACTCAAAATGCACAGAACCATGGGTGAGATGATTGCACATTCATGCTTTTCAGTGGTTTTTCAATGCACAGGAACTGAGATCAGCACATTTTTGTAGAATCACTTTGGATACAAGTAAATATGGAGAAACTCAGGTCATCGAGCACCAGACAAATATTTTAAAATATTCTCCAATAAGAAGACATGTACAGATGGATGGATTTTTGACACTCATGACAAAAGTCGGAGACTTTCTGTTCTACCTACGGCTGAAATTATTTTTGGTCACCATCATATTGTCTTCTTCCTCGGGAGCAATGGAAATAAACAACAGAAGCTCTGGGACAGACTTCATCCTTTTGGGATTTTCCAGTCGACCCCAACTAGAGCACATCATCTCTGTGGTTGTCTTCATCTTCTATATTGTGACTCTGATAGGAAACACAACCATCATCCTAGTGTCCTATCTGGATTCTCAGCTCTATACTCCCATGTATTTCTTCTTATCTAACTTGTCTTTTGTGGATCTCTGTTATACTACTAGCATTGTCCCACAGATGCTGGTAAATTTATGGGGTCCAAAAAAGTCTATTACATATGGAGGGTGTGTGCTCCAGTTTTTCTTTGCCCTGGATCTGGGAGCCACAGAATGTCTCCTCTTGGCTGTGATGGCCTATGACCGCTATGCTGCAGTCTGCCAACCTCTTCACTACACTGTAATAATGCATCCTGTTCTTTGCCAGAGGATGGTGCTGTCAGCCTGGTTGGGTGGTCTTGGCAGCACTTTAATTCTTTGTCCCTTGACTTTGAAGTTGCCACGATGTGGGCACCGGGAAGTGGATAATTTTTTCTGTGAAATGCCAGCATTGATCAAGATGGCTTGTGTCTATTCCAGAGTAATTGAGATTGTTGTGTTTACTCTGGGAGTTATATTTCTTCTAGTACCTCTCTCACTAATCCTCATCTCCTATGGGGTTATTACTCAAGCTGTGATGAAGATCAAGTCAGCAACAAGGTGGAGAAAAGTCCTTAATACATGTGGTTCCCACCTCACTGTAGTAACTCTGTTTTACGGAACACTCATTTATATGTACATGAAGCCACAGAATAACATATCCCACGAGGAAGGACAATTTTTTACTCTTTTTTACACCATCGTCACCCCTAGCCTTAACCCTTTGATATACACCTTAAGAAACAAAGATGTAAAGAGTGCAGTGAAGAGAATTCTTGGAATGGACAAACGTTCTGCCAAAGTGTGAGATCAGTGGAAAATTTCAGCCAGAGTGTGTAGAGCTAAAGAAATTGTCATTGGCAGCTTAATCAATCCATTCAAGACCATTTCTCTGGTATTCACTTTGTACCTAGAATTTTCTTAAGCGTGATGTTAACTTTCACCATGTTTATCTTCCTGACTATGTATGCAATGTGGCCAGCTGTTTCTTTTCCTTACTGTGATGTGGTTGGTGTATGTGCTGAAACTTGGGAGCCAGAATAAACCCTTTCTTCTTAGCTGCTTTTATCAGATATTTTATCAGATCAATGAGAAAAGCAATTATTATGGAGATGAGAAGAGAAGAAGGGAGGGAGAGAGAGAGAGAGGTAGGGTAGGAAGAACAAGGGACAGCAGGGAGAAGTGGCTATCAATGAATATTAAAGCTTTTAATCCTTTTATATGAGTTTAAGTGCCTACAGTGGCCATATGAAAACAATGAATCATGTTTTATGGTCTTATGTGTTAACTGAGCTATCTAAAGATAGCAGAAATATGTCTATTTTTATTATCATTACTTTCTATTAGTCCATCTGCCCATGCTTGTAGTATCGATAGACTATCTAGGTTCTATATTTTAGACTTCTCTTCTTGAAAATTCTCCAAATTTTAAATTCGAAAGGTGAGTTTATTTCAATTTGTATATCTAAGATATGGCCATTTGTTCTTGGGGGTATACCATGGCACTAGTCCAGGATGTTAGCACTGATAGAGCACCCCATGAAAACCAATGACATCAGGTCTCTGCCTGGCCCAAAGTGGTCCTGATAAGGAGACTATCATCTTCTATTCCTAGTCTTGGCTTTTGAATCTCTGAGATAGAGTTTGTTCAGAGTGGCTGCTTTCAGAGTAATTAGGATAATAAACCCTACACTTTGCAGCCCTCACAAGGCTTGGCCACAGGTAACAAATAGGTCAATTAAAGACACAGTAGTGCAAAGCGAGTCTAGGATTTATTCGATGTGGCCATATTGGGAAAAGAGGCCAAGTAACAATCAAAGTCCTTTTTTTTTTTCTGTTACTAGCTTGGGGTTTAGTTTAAAATAGAGGGCAAGTAGTAAACACAACTAAAGTAGTCCTGGCCAGGGTGTGGCCCCACCCAGCATTATTGCCACTACCTCTTTCTCCCACAAGGTTGTGTGACAAGTTGTCAAACTTTGTGAAATCTCTCTGCAGGAAACAAAATCTCTGGTTGTCACCAGGCTTCATTCTTTACTTTTGCTCAGCATGAGATTCTTAGGGAAACCTCAAATTCTTGGAATACATTGTTTCAGTTGTCTGAGAGCCAAAGCATGTGGTACAGGCATCTCTAGAATAAATTAATTCCTGACAGGGGATTCTTGGCTGGCTCTTGTTTTCAGGACTTCCAGTCTGAAAAAAGTACACATTTTTATCAGAGAGTCTACAATCCAATAACTTTGAGATGGTTGTTGTTGGTACTTTTTTTTTTTCAGCTATAGTAACTTTTCCTCTTCTTGAAATTTCCAGAGGGAGTTCTTCGTGGGCTACAATTGCAAAAAGCAGTGAAGTGGACTTGTTCTGCTCACCAGCTTCTTGTAGAAGTCAGGCTATGCAACATACAGAGAACATTATAGAATACCACAACTGGTAAAAATGTAATGATCAAATAATCCTGGGGGAACCCAGCTACAGCTGATCCATTCATAATATAACTCCCATACCCAAGTTTCAGGGAACATCACAGAAGAGGGGATGGAAAAGGTGTAAGAGCTGGAGGAACAAGTGTCTCTTGTGTGGTCATGTTTCCTAGAAATGTCAGGGAAGCTACATCCATGAAATAAAGTCTCAACAACATGGCTGCCTAAACAGAAGCTGAACAAGGATGACAACCACAGAGACGCTAACACAGAAGGGAACAATCTCACAGACAAAGACCTATAGTCAACTAAGAAATGCTGAGAGCAAGAGTAATAGTCTTTCTCAGCCCCCTAACTGGTTATCCAATACCAATTGTTCAGCCCTTGAATCATATATATACAGGTCACACGAAGTGGACTGAGCAAGTTGTATTTATATACTTATGCATAAATATGTGTAACAATAACAAATCTCATGAATGCTGACATGATTCCTTATTGGAAAAGCAACTCAATAAAGTGAAAATTCAATTTAATTATCGTTATTATTTATTGTCATTTACATCTCCAGTCATAACCTTTTTTTTTTTCTTTGAGACAGGGTTTCTCTGTTGTAACTCTGGCTGTCCTGGAACTCATTCTGTAGACCAGGCTGGCCTCCAACTCACAGAGATCGGCCTGCTTCTGCCTCCTGAGTGCTGGGATTGAAGGTGTGGGCCATCGCTGCCCGGCTCCAGTCATAACTTCTACAAATGTGAGATCAGGCTGATTAGCTCACATAGGCAGTGATTAGTTCCTTGAAGTTCAATATTTATTTATTTATTTATTTATTTATTTATTTATTTATTTATATTTTATGTGAACTGGTGTTTTCTGCAAGTATGTCTGTCTAAGGGTGTCAAATCCCCTGGAACTGAAGTTACAGGCAGTTGTGAGCTATGATGTGGGTGCTGAGAATTGAACATAAGTCCTTTGGAAGAGCAGCTACTACTCTTAACCACAGAGCCATCTCTCCAGCCCTGAAGTTCAATATTTTAGTAATAATTCAATAGGTTTGTTTTATGTAATGATTTAAGTTTATATATAAATTCAGATGAACAAAGTATTTGAGATATTACTTTTATTTTTACCTTAATGCAGAAAGGATAAGTCAAAGGAAAATAAAAATTAGACAGGCACATGTAAACAATTCTAGGTAGGAAGTATAACACTCTCCTGAAGGTCTATAACTATTGTATGTTTTATTTGTTTAGTTAATTGAAATTAAAAAGTGATCACTATAACATTGAAATTCATTAATCACAAACATTACAAAGATTAGAACAGACTTGTAAAATAGGATAGTGAGCAGGGTGGCAATCATCCCACAGAATTTATAGTCTTGTAGGATGGTGAACTGTTTTTGGAAACAAGACTTTGAAAGAGGTATGAGGAGGAATACAGAGAAATTCACAATAGTCATACTGAATTAAATATATTTTATGTGAATTGTTATAGTGTCATCTGACTGGCCAAGTAAGTAATCATGCAATGACTCTTCCTTCTTCACATTCCAAGAATTATGAAGCAATAGAGAAAAAAAGTCATGGCACTTTTAGGTTTTACCAAGGTCTTCTGCTAAATTCATCCAGATTAATTAAAGTTATCAAAATATCTTTTACATAGGATATAAGGTATTAGAAAATATCAAAGTTTAAATAACATACTATTTTTCATGAAAGCTAAATGTCATGACACTTTGAAAGAAAAAAATTCATTTACCTGTGAAATTTCATCACATATAAACATTAGTGTACCTCTTAATCGCACAAATCTCATACACAGATATCAAAAGTCTAACTGGTATCAAATTGCTTATATTCCCTTTTCATTAAAGATGATATACATTTTTTATGAATAAATGGAAAATAAGCAAGATCATGCTGTCACCCTTAAATTTATTTTACGTGTATTGGTGTTTTGCCTGAATAGTTGGCTGTGCACCACATGTGTATTTGGTGCTCTTGGGGGTCAGAAGAGGCAGCAGCCTTATGGGTTCTGGCAATAGAACTAGGTCCTTTGGAAGACCAACAAATGCTCTTAACCACTGAGCTGTCTCTCCAGCCCTGAGTTTGTCACTTTTAAAACACTTTAATTCATGCCCTTTCATTCTCTCCTTTCAGAGAAAGAAGTAGACAGTTGCAAAATATATTAGTATCAAGTTTCACAGAACAAAGAGTAACAAATCATTCTTTAGGTGGGGTTTGTGATGATTGGCGTCATACAATCTGCATTATCTGAGACAAATATAAATAAATCTTTAGCTGATGGCACAAAGATTTAACATACAAAATTCCTTACTTGGCTGGGGATATAGTGCAGTTGGTAGAGTGCTTACTTAGCATGTATGAAACCTTAGGTTCAATCCCCAGCACCACACAGACTGGATGTGATGGTATTGTCCTGTAATCTCAGCACTTGGAAGGCTGAGCTAGGATGATCAAGAAGGTCATGGTCAACCTCAATTGCAAAACATTCTATATAGTCTTGGTTTCATGAAACCATGCCTCAAAACCAGACAACAAACAGACAAATGAACATTTCAAATTATTTGTATATTGCTATTTAATGTACAAAGTACAGTGCACATGAAATAATTCAGGTGAAAGTTTTGAAATGTCTGAGCATTACCATTCAAAATATAGAAGGAAATAAAGCAGTTTCCATGGGGCTGCTGAATACATTAAAATACATTCAAGTTTACCTTTTGGCCCCCTTTGTGTTACATTTTAGCAAAGAAGATTCTTAGTGTCAGGTATTCCCCTGAGAATTTGTCAATGGTTAGAAATCTGAAAAATCTGCTTGATGATCTTCAAGTTGTTTGCATCAGTACAAGATGTACATGTAATAATTACTCCAGTAGTTGATGTCTGCTGAAGTCAAACTTCAACTAGAGGTTCAGGGGTCCCAGAAGAGATGTGGAGTCAGACAACAGGGAGAGATAGAGATAGAGATAGAGATGGATAGATAGATGATAGATAGATAGATAGATAGATAGATAGATAGATAGATAGATAGAGAACACCACATCTAATATACCAACTAAGTCTAGCAGGTCAGAGTTTCAAAGAGGAGGTGTGGAATGGGGGGTTGAGGGACACAGACGTCTCATGGATGGGACACACATCCTTTTTATTTAGGCTTATCTCTTCCTTTAGACTTCTGTCTCCATTCCAAGCATTTTCCCTTCTCTCCATAAAATCACACATATATACCATATTCACACATATCTTGTGGATGAAGCAAAACTTCAGCACACCACACACACACACACACACACACACACACACACACACACACACTGATTTACATACATCTCATGGAAAGAAGAAAAACTTCAACACACACACATCTTATAAACTTTAACACACACACATCTTACTCATACCCATTTTGTAAGCTTACTCTTATAAGCTTCCCTCTTTCTTATTAGTTCCCATACACCTATATAGCTTGTAAACAATGTCATTTATGTAAGAAGAAATCACATCATAATTACAAGTCCTATTTTTCCCAGTGAATAATTACAAGGCACATATTTAAAAAACAGGTTCTTTGCAAATACCCACATATGATTACACACAAATAACTAGTTTTCCATGCACTTTTCCTGCATAATACATCTATGCCCCCAAAACAATAATTTTGTTATTATAGCTTAAAAGAGTTTAAGCAAGCCAAATATTCTCACAGCCAGTTTCTATTATACCTGCCAGGTGGCAGTCTTTGCAGTTACTAGGAAATGAGTACACATCATAGTATCCTAATTTAACATAAGTTTGTTATTAACTAGAAAACTTTAAATCAGGGGCCATTTTTTCTTTTCTTAGGTAAAGGAGAATCTTCCCAGTCTACACGCCACATAGCCCTATGTATCCAGGGCACACACACACACAAACTCATCAGTAAATTTATAATTGTAAAAACTAGGAAAATATGAAATCAATTGTGGTCAAGGAAGTTCAAATTCCGCAGTGCGCACTGAAACTCATTTGTTATACTTTAATCATAGGCCTGACTCTCATAGATGAAACTTGTGGGCCATAGCTGCCAGGCTTTCTCTGTTCTCTTGCTTACTGAGACCAAAGCAAGTTTTTAAACTACTAAGAATGTGTTTTCTTATGTAGTTCCCTAGGTTACTTTTTCCAATGCAGCTTGGAGAAACACTCTAATCTGATGTTATTGATTAATTATTCTTTCTAGAGTTTCAGTAGAGTTACCAATTCAACTGAGTGGCACTGACTTTTAGAAAATCACCACTGTGGTTATGTGTGCCCGTAAGTAACAATGCCCAGTGAGGGGATAGAGACCCCCATAGAACTTTCATACCACAAAATAAACAAGGAAATCATGACAGAGGCCACCACTATCAGAACCCTCGGTAGCAAGGGTTATTTGGGGGACAAATCTCTTGGGGCATTGGCTCTCTGAGATGATTTCATTAGAACCGTGCAAGCCAATGAGCTGTCCAGCCACATTAACTCCATAGCAGACCGTAGATCTTCAGTCATGGCTCTGTCCAATCTCTATGTTGTAAGGATTATTTTCCTCAGACACATCTAAATTAGAGAGGCTATTTCATTGTCTTACTTTCTCTAATACTTTAAATGTGATTTCTAGTTCCTCTTTATTTCTGCAAATCTGTGGTAAAATCTCATGAGTTTTTTCAGGGCATCATGTCTTGTCCTGTCTGTAAATCGTTTTTAGGGTGTAAATCAGGGGTGTTGAGACTTGGGGTTGATGATGGTGTAAAAGAGAGTGAGGAACATACCTGGTCTTTGGAGGTCCTGTTACCTGGCTGCAGGTACATGTAGATAATAGATTCCATAGAATATCGCCACCACAGTGAGGTGAGATCACAGGTATTCATTGCTTTTTGTCTCCGGCTTTAGACTTCTGTTCAGCACAGTTTTGGCTATGTACCCATAGGAAATGAGAATAAAGGATGAGGGGTGTAAGAACA
>JAMJFZ010003879.1:0-2500 GCA_026225945.1 Cricetomys ansorgei
CCCTAACACTAACACTACTCCTAATCCTAACGCTAACCGAATAACCATAACCCTAAACCGTAACCTTAACCCTTACCCTATCCCTAAACCTAACCCTAACCCAAACCCTAACCCTTAACCTAACCCTAACCATAAGCCAACCCATAACCCTAACAGTAACCCTAACCCTAAACCCTAACCCTAACCCTAACCCTCTAACTCTAACCCAAACCCAAACCATAATACTAACCCTAAACCTAAACCTAACACTAACCCAAACCCTAACCATAACCCTAACCCTAACTCCCTAACCCTAACCCTAACCCTAACCCTAAACCTAACCCTAACCCAAACACTAACCCTAAGCTTAAGACCTAAGCTTAACCCTCTAAAACTAACCCTAACCCTAACACCTAACCCTAAACCTAACCCTAACCCTAAGCCCTAACCCTAAACCTAACCCTTAAACTAACCCTAACCCTACCCTAACCCTAACCCTAACCCTAACCCCAACTCTAACCATAACCAAGACCCTAATAACCAACCCTAACTCTAACCACACCCGAACCCTAGTCCTAACCCTAACCCTAACCCTAAACCCTAACCCTAACCCTAAAACTCTAACCCTAACCAAACCCGAACCCTAAGCCTAACCCAAACTTTAACCCTAACCGTAACTCTAACCTTAAACCTAACCCTAAACCTAACCCTAACCCTAAACCTAACCCTGACCCTAAAACACTAACCCTAACCCTAACCCTAACCCTAAACCCTAGCCCTAACCCTAACACTACCACTAACCCTAATTCGAACCCTAATCCTAACCCTAACACTAACCCTAACCGCAGGAATTTCTGAATCACAACACATATGTAAACACACTCTCAATGGGTATATCAAAGTAGTGGTCAATGCGCACTTATAAAACTATGCACTCTGAGTGTGATTCCAGCTTCTCTCACACACAAGACTCTCAGAAGTAACTAAAATACGTATTGCAACAGCATCTACTAAGAACATGAATACATGTCTTTTCTAATTAAGAAAAGAGAGAAACTTCAAAGGCGACTACAGAAAAGAAATGTTTCAAGAACTAAGTAACGTGTGTGTTCCAAATACAATTCTAACCGTCGGAACGCTTGAAACACATCACAGATGTAAACACACTATCAATGGTTATTTCAACATAGTAGTCAATGCGCACTCATCAAACTATGCACTCTGAGTGTGATTCCAGCTTCTCTCACACACAAGACTCTCAGTAGTAACTAACCCTAACCCTAACCCTAACCCTAACCCTAACCCTAACCCTAACCCTCTAACACTAACCCTAACCCTAACCCTAACCCTCACCCTAACCCTAACCCAAATATTAACCCTAACCCTAACCCTAACCCTAACCCTAACCAAGATATTAATCGTAACCCTAACCCTAACCCTAACACTAAACCTAACCCTAACCCTAACCCTAACCCTAAACCCTAACCCTAACCCTAAAACTCTAACCCTAACCAAACCCTAACCCTAAGCCTAACCCAAACTTTAACCCTAACCCTAACCCTAACCTTAACCCTAACCCTAAACCTAACCCTAACCCTAAACCTAACCCTGACCCTAAAACACTAACCCTAACCCTAACCCTAACCCTAAACCCTAACCCTAACCCTAACACTACCACTAACCCTAACTCTAACCCTAATCCTAACCCTAACACTAACCCTAACAGCAGGAATTTCTGAATCACAACACATATGTAAACACACTCTCAATGGGTATATCAAAGTAGTGGTCAATGCGCACTTATAAAACTATGCACTCTGAGTGTGATTCCAGCTTCTCTCACAACAAGACTCTCAGAAGTAACTAAAATACGTATTGCAACAGCATCTACTAGGAACATGAATAAATGTCTTTTCTAATTAAGAAAACAGAGAACCTTCAAAGGCGACTACAGAAAAGAAATGTTTCAAGAACTAAGTAACGTGTGTGTTCCAAATACAATTCTAACCGTCGGAACGCTTGAAACCCTAACCCTAGACATCACAGATGTAAACACACTATCAATGGCTACTTCAACATAGTAGTCAATGCGCACTCATCAAACTATGCACTCTGAGTGTGATTCCAGCTTCTCTCACACACAAGACTCTCAGAAGTAACTAACCCTAACCCTAACCCTAACCCTAACCCTAACCCCTAACCCTAACCCTAACCCTAACCCTATTACCTAATTCCTCACCCTAACCCTAATCCAAACCCTAACCCTAACCCTAACCTTAACCCTAAATCTAACCCTAACCCTAAAACTAACCCTAACCCAAACCCTAACCCTAAACCCTAACCTAACCCTAACCCTCTAACCCTAACCCTAACCCTAAACCTAACCTAACCCTAACCCTAACCCTAACCCTAACCCAAACCCTAACCTAACCCTAACCCTAACTCCCTAACCCTAACCCTAACCCTAACCCTAAACCTAACCCTAACCCAAACCCTAACCCTTACCCTAACCCTAACCCAA
>JAMJFZ010003879.1:12500-15000 GCA_026225945.1 Cricetomys ansorgei
ACCCTAACCCTAACCCTAACCTTAACACTAAACCTAAACCTAACCTTAAACCCTAACCCTAACCCTAAAACCCTAACCCTAACCCAAACCCTAACCCTAAACCCTAACCCTAACTTTAACCCTAACCCTAAACCTAACCCTAACCATAACCCTAACCCTAAAACCCTAACCCTAACCCTAACCCTAAAACCCTAACATTAAGCCTAACCCTAACCCTAACCCTAACCCTCTAACACTAACCCTAACCCTTACACTAAACATAACCCTAACCATAACCAAGAAATAAACCCTAACCCTAACCCTAACCCTAACCCAACCCTAACCATAACCGTAAACCCTAACCCTAACCTTAACCCAAACCCTAACCCTATTAGATATCCCTAACCCACTAAACCTAACCCTTACACTAACCCTAAGCCTAACCCCTAACACTAACCCTTACCCTAACCCTAACCCTAACCCTAACCCTAACCCTAACCCTAACCCCCTATACCCTAACCCTAATCGTAAACCTAACCTTAACCCAAAACCTAACCCTAACCCTAACCCTAAACATAACCCTAACCCTAAACCCTAAAACTAACCCTAACCCTAACCCGAACCCTAACCCCTAACCCTAAACCCTTACACAGTACCCCTATCCCTAAGACTAAGCCTAACCCTAAATCTAACCCCTAACCCTAACCCAAACCCTAATAAATAACCCTAACCCTAAACCCTAAACCCTAACCCTAACCCTAACCGTAACCCTAACCCTAACCCTAAACCCTAACACCCTAACCCTAACCCTAATCCCTCTAATACTAACTCTAACCCAAACCGTACCACCCTACACCCTAACCCTAACGCTAACCCTAACCCTAACCCTAACCCTACTACCCCTAACCCTAACCCCTCTAACCCTGAAACCCTAACCATAAACCCCTAACCCTAACCCGAAACCTAACCCCTAACCCTAACCCTAACCCTAACCCTCTAAACCTAACCGTAACCCTAACAGAAACCCTAACCCTAACCCTAACCCTTAACACTAACCCTAACCCTAACGCTAACCCTAACCCTAACTCTAACCTTGATCCTAACCACTATACCTCTAACCATTACCCTAAAAACCCTAACCCTCTAACCCTAACACCCTAACCCTAACCACTAACCGTAACCCTCTAACCCTAATCCTAACCCTAACCCTAACCCCAAATCCTAACCCTAACCCTAACCCTAACCCTAAACCAAAACCCTAACCCTAACCCTAACCCCTAAACCCTATCCCTAACCCTAACCCTAACCCTAACCCTAACACTAACCCTAACACTAACCCTAACCCTAACCCTTAACCCTAACCCTAACCCTTAACACTGAACTGTAACCCTAACCCTAACACTAATCCTAACCCTAACCCTAACCCTAACACTAAACCTAAACGAAACATTAACCCTAACCCTAACCCTACTACCCTAACCCTAACCCAAAAACCCTTAACCCTAACCCTAACACTCCAACACTAACCCTAACCCTAACCCTAACCCTAACCCTAAACCAAACCATTAACCCTAACCCAAACTTAAACCCTAACTGTAAACCTAACTCTAACCCTGAAACCCTAACCCTAACCCTAACGGAACCCAAACACTATCCCTAAAACCTAACCCTTACCCGTAACCCTAACCTTAACACCCTAACCCTAACCCTAACACCTAGCACTAACCCTACAACCCTAAACCTAACCCTAACCCAAACCCTAAACCTAACCTTAACCCTAACCCTAACCCTAACCCTAACCCTAACCCTAACACTAACCCTAACCCTAACACTAACCCTAACCCTAAACCCAAACACTAACCTCTAACCCAAAACCCTAAACCTAACGCTAACCCTAACCCCAAACCTAACCCTAACCCTAACCCTAACCCTAACCCTAACCCTAACCCTAAACCTAACCCTAACCCTAACCCTAACCCTAACCCTAACCCTAACCCTAACCCTAACCTAACCGTTAACCCTAACCCTAACCCTAACCATAACCCTAACCCTAACCCAAACCATAACCCTAACCCTAACGCTAACCCTAAACCTAACCCTAAACCTAACCCTCTAACGCTAACCCTAACCCTAACCTAACCCTAATCCTAACCGTAAACCTAAACCTAACTCTAAAACCCTAACCAAACACTAACCCTAAACCCTAACACCCTAACCCTTAACCCTATCCTTAACATCCTAACCCTAACCTAACCCTAGCCCTAAACCCTAAACCTAAACCTAACCCTAACCCAAACCCTAACACTCAACCCTTAACACTAACCCTAAACTCTAACCCTAACCCTAACCCACTAACACTAACCCTAACCCTACTCCAACTAATTACCCCCCTAACCCAAACCCTAACCCAAACCTTAACCCTAACCCTAACCCTAACTACATTAACCCTAACCCTAACCCAAACCCTAAACCTAACCCTAACCCTAACCACTAACCCTAAACCTAACCCCTAAAACCTAAC
>JAMJFZ010003880.1:0-57500 GCA_026225945.1 Cricetomys ansorgei
CTAGTTCACATATTCTTGGCTAAGATTTGTCCCAGTCTGAGACTCAGGGCTCAGAAGGGCAGCTCACAGCCTCACAGGTGACACCTAGAGCCTACTGCTGCAGGACACTCCAGGACATGACTCTGTTCCTTCCCTTACTCTGCAGTGTGTAACAGCCACAGAGTGCGTGTGGTGTGTGCTCCACAGCTCACAGCCACGCAGGCGGCAGCCGAGAGCCTCCAGATCTTTTCACTGGTTGGGAGGCAGCATGATGAGGAATCCATCCCTGGCAAAAGCCAGCAGAGCCAGTGCTTGGGTGTGTACGGATGACACACATCCAAAGGAAGAGAACGACTCAAGGCGTGGATGGAATCTCCAGCAGCCTCTGGGCCTCTGGCTTTAAAGTCCTCTGAGTGGCTTTGTGATTGGTGTTCCAGGGCTTGCTTGCTTTGCTTCTGCACTTCTCACCCAGGCCAGCATCCCGACACAGGAACTAAGGTTTTAGGTGTGAGGTAGCAGCCCGTGTCATAGCATCTTCCAATGGCCTGCTGATGTTGAAGTGCCCCCGCGAACTGGGCATGGTGGGGTCTGTCATCCTGGTGCTTGGGGCTACGGTGCAGGGCAAGGGCTTGAGGCCAGCCTGGACTACACAGTGAGATGCTGTCTCAAAAACAAAAACCCCAAAAGGAAACAAACAAACCCTTGGCCCATCAGAGGTAACAGCCAGAGCAACCTGCCACCCAGCCTGGGGAGGCAGTACCGAGGGCTGGCCACCCTCTCCCCGCTGTGCACAGCAGTGGTTCACTGCTTCTCTGCCCCTCGCCTGTCTTAGCACTGGGTTAATGCCACCCACGTCACAAGGCGTATAACCGTGACGTTACCAGTACGTGAAACATGTGCGCAATGCGTGGTGCGTGGAGGCCTGAAGCCAGTCACAGTAGTGAGTTCCTGGGATGAGTTTCCAGCAGTCTCCTGATGTTTTTACAAAAGGTGAGAGGAAAAAGTATCTTTAAGACGAGACTAGTTTCCATTTATAACTTAAGGCGTGCACACCAGGGAAGCCCTCACGGCCGGTCCGGCTACACAGGGCAGGCAGGACGTGGGCAGCACCCTGCCCAACCCAGCATGCTTGTCTGTTCTCTGCCTCCCACCCTCTTTCTGTAATGAGGGCTAAATGAGACTCAATAAAGAATCTCACTACCGTAAAATATCGTGTAGAATATCCCGTTGCTAGATTGGCCAAACTACACCTCCTCCCAGACAGCTTTCAGCTCCCCATGGGTTTGCACCAGCTCCACCAGGCTGCAGGTTCCGAGTCAGGTCCTGGCCAGGGAGGGGCGCAGCTAGTCCTCGGACTCTGGGAACGCCATTCCTCATGGCCAGCACCTGACAGCCAACATAACCGAGGCATCGCTAGGGAATGGCGTGCTCTGCATTTGCTGCATCAAACCGCAATACTAATTTTTGGTTTTCTCTAGAACCAAAAAGGCTTCCTTTCCCACTGGTCTGTGTGGTCCTTCGTGGTACAGTGCAGGTATACTCAACGTGACTTTTTTTGAGTTTTATGTATTTATTAGACTTGTTTATGCGTATGAGTGTTTTGCCTGCATGTATGTGTATCACATACGTGCCCAGTGCACATGGAGGTCATTCCCTGAAACTGGAGACATGTATGATTATGAACCACCATGTGGGGCTAGAAACTGAACCTGAGCCTTCTACATGAGCAGCAAGTGCTCTCAACAGCTTAGCCATCTCTCTAGCCTCTGTGTGTGTGCGCGCCGCCGCGCGCTCATGTGTGTGCGCGTATGTGCGTGTGTGTGTGCGTGTGTGCGTGTGTGTGTGTGTGCGCGTGGTGTGTGTGGGTGTGTGCGTGTGGGCATGTGCATCGTGTAGATCAGAGGAGAGCTGTGGGAGTTGGTTCTCTCTTTCCATCATATAAGCTCTGGGATTGAATTCCAGTAGTCAGACTCGGTGGCAAGCACCTCCACCATGTGGCCAGTGCTTCAACTTGACTGTTAACTGTCCGCCAGGATGTAAAGTTTGGAAATATTTCCGTTTGCTTTAGGTTCATCGTGGCAGGAATGACATATGAAAACTTACCCAGCGTACGTGGGGACACTGTGATACGCACGGATACTGTGAAATGACCGCCACAGCTGATGACATGTATGAATTGGTAACCTGTATATGGTAGCTCTGCTCCTACCACCCGTGTGGAAAGTGTGGAGACACGGGGCACTCAGGCCTGTCTCAGCGGATGCCTGAGGTAAAGCATGGTGTCACCCAGAGAGATCCTCAAGCCCCCCAGTCTGTGCTACTCTACCAGCTGCCTCTCACTGGCATCTGCATATCTCGTGTCGGCTGCCCGCTTTGGTGCTAATTTTCCTGTTTCTGGAACCAAATGCAACTTAAGAGAGGGAGAATTTATTCTAGTGCAGTCCATCATGGTGGGACCCGTGGAGACAGGAGCATGAGGCCGCCAGGCATATTGCATCTGTAGCAGGGAAACAGAGTGGGCAGGAAGTGGGGCCAGACTACTAAACCTCAAGGCCCGCCCCCTGTTACCCACTTCCTCCAGTAAGGCTCCACCTCCTAGAAGTTCCCACCACCTTCTAAAACAGTGCCACCAGTTTGGGGACCAGGTGTTCAAACACGAGAGTCCACAGGACATGGATTTCTAATTCAAACTGCAAGTAGCTTCACCGCACAGGGGCTAAGTAAGACTTAGTGATCCAGAGTGTCATGGCCACTCCAAACTGCATCTGTTAATACTGCTGTCAGTCCCAGGCAACACTCGAAAGGTCTGAAATGCAGGAAGACTGTCGCATCAGGGATCTGAAGCGTCTTGGTAGACCATCCCAGCAGGAGCGCAGACATAGTCAGTGCCCAACCGAAAGGCTGGGGTCGGGGCCTGTCTCTGACCTCAGATGACTCCTCAGTCTTTGAGGCTGTTGGGACTAAACCAGCCTCTGGCGCCGACTCTGCTCTCCTTCCCTCCCCGGTCCGCCAGGGCAAGGGTTTAAAGTCTCCACTGCTTTAAAATTGCTTCTGTCTTTCAAATATGCTGCAGAGCCAGGCCTGCTTCAAGGCTGAGCAACAATCACCAAAGCAATTATGCAGGGGAGCCCAGGGGCTGTGTGTGAGTCTGACGGGGCCTGTCCGCATCTAAATGGGGACAGGTGGAGCCGAAGGAATGCTGGGGTTCTCTCATGTGGGGCCTGATGGGAGAGATTTTTGTTTCAAGATATATCTAGGGCATTACTTTAAAAGAAAAAAAATTCTTCAAACTAAAGAACTTTCGTTTCTCAATGAGAAGCCTTTCTCTGGTTCTCAGATTCGCTGTCCTAAGATATTTTAATTGATGGATGTGTCAGTCTGCTTAGTAACAAGGTATTTCTCTTTTTTTCCATCTTGTGACCAAATGGAAGTTTCAGAAGAGGAAAACACAAGTCTACCGCGGTTTCCAAAAGGCTAGCGGCGTTTGGGAAGGCTTTGTGCTTGGTTCCCTTCTCATCCTCAACAGCATGTGCGCACATGGCCCCCCAGCCCTGGATGGCCTGCCCGCACCTGACTCTGAGAGCCTTTTCTAAAGGCCACATTTAAATTCTAGGTCCACAGCTCAAGTATCTGTGGGCCCTGGGCAACTCACCAAACCACGCTGAGCCCCCAGCTGGATGCTCTGAGAACAAGAACGCACCTTGCGCCTCAGGGTGCAGCCACGCTAAGCAGGCTCGGGCACCTGAGTCTGGAGAGAAGGCTCTCCAGAGGGGCCATTTCTCTCTTCCTTGGCCAGAAAGAAGAGAGGAGAGTTCTCAGCAGGGAGGAAGGAGCCCAACACAAGCATTAGCTGGCCACAGCAGGCATCGTGCAGCCAGCAGCTCATGAATGGCAGGTCACTGCTGCTGGTCACTGGAGCATCGTGAGATCAGTGTTGAGTGTCCCGACTGCAGGCCAAACATGGACTAGCCCCATGCTTCCAGAGACGGCCACACAGCAGCCTCTCCCTCCCTGCACACTCTTCCATCTATAACTGTATTTTTAAAGGTAGCCGCTCTATGTTCAAGAGCGTGGTAGTCCAAAGCCCCCTGTCCACTGTAAGCCTGCTTTTGATCTCTAGAGTTCAAAACTCAACACTGAACTAAGGCAAGCAGCAGCAGACAGGAAGAAGAGTACACACGCACGCACGCGCACGCACACATACGCACACACGGACAGTAGCCGTGCTGGACTGATACTCGGCACTCTGAGAGTACTCATAAACCCCCCTGCTCTTTTCCAGTGTGCTCATGAACGTTCCCAGCCTCAGCTTTAACTCGTATACTGATACGACACAGTACTGGAGTGGGGAGGGAGTGGCGTAGGTCCAGGTCAGTGAATATTCTGCGTGACTGTTCCAGGCACTGCCTGGGGAAAAGCAGACAGCCAGCCCCCACTCTCAGTGGGCTCCCAGTCCCACAGAAGTGGAATCGAATCACTAAGCAAACTCTTGGAAGTAGCCAGCACAACAGCCGAGTGGGACAGCAGAAAGGACACAGGCCCGAGAGAAGAAAACAGGAAGGGGATCCACGTAGGAAAAGTGCTCACACCTAATGCAGTCTTCCTGCAATAGCCCCTCAGGTTTCCCGAGCTCTCTATCTGGCTGTGGGGGTCCAAAGTATCACCAGGAAAGATGGGAAAGGAAGAAGAGATGACTTTAAGGGGGTCGGTGTCTCACGGGGTCTGTCTCCTCTCCATGGAGGAAGGTGGTCCCCAACCTTTTGGCGAGAACCGACAGTGGGGGCGGCGGGTTCAGCCTCATCTTTCTAGAGGGAGTGCAGCCTAGCACACAGCGCCATCTGCAAGGCACCTGCGGGCAGAGTATGTCGACATGCATCTGTTTTGGGCAGAATCATCACTGTTGCTTGGCCTGCCTGTGAGGCTGGAGATGCGGATGCAGAGAGCAGCACATGCCCGAGGAAGGCTTGATGCCAGGCCTGACGCTGTGCTGGTGCAGGGCCCTGGAGCCCCAACAGAAATGGGAGGATCTTTGCTCTTTCCTTAGGGCTGTTGTCTGGAGAGGAAGTCTGCCCTCACGGGGTCTCTTAGCAAGAAATATACATAGGAATTACAGAAAAGACCAGCTGTGATGCAAACTCTGTCTTCTTTGTCCGGCCACTTTACGAGGTGACAGGACCCCAAATCAAGTTCTGCTGGGCACTGCTTATTAGCTGTGAAGTGTCACTGCATCTGGGCACGTCTGTCAGAAGCAGGAAGGACATCTCATTGCTTCTGGTGCTTCATCAAGTCCTAATTTGTACCGGGTGCCGGAGGGCTTCCTTGGAGCGGAGCTCACACTGTGGCTCTGCCGCTGCCTGTCTGATCTGGGTCTGCCCACCTTGGCGAGTATCCAGCAGACTGCTGTGCTTCTGTGGCACTCACAGGGGAGCAGTAGGTAGGAAGAAGCCAGGGAGACACGTGCTACCTACCACACATGCTCTGTCGCGCTGGTGCCAGACTAACCCTACCTCACTAATGCTGTGCCACCTTTGTGTTCAGGAGGAAGCCTGGTTCTCAGTCCTGGCCTCCAGTAGCTTGTCCTTCCCCCCTCGCCTGTCCATTTAGTAGTGCCCCGGGCCTTCCTGCCCAGCTGTACTGCTGACTCCCGGGCTCCACGTGTATGCTATGTGCCGCAGAACCTGGCTGCGGTGGAGGAGAGGCGTGGGTATGGGTTAGACCCCGCAGACATCCTCTGCGTCTGCAAGATTAACCCACCCGTGTTAGCATTCCTGCCTTCACCACGCGCAAGGGACTTCTAGACCGTGGTGCGAGGATCTAGGACAAGAGTTACACACAGCGATGTCTAGCGGCCGGCGGTGCTCCTCCAGACTGGCCCAGTGGAGCATGGCCCTTCCAGCCTTAGGCCTTTCAGTCCGAGCCAGGGCTGGCTCAGGATGGCTCCCAGCCTCCCTGTGGCCTGCTCTTTGTTCAGGATGATTCTGCCATTCTCTACTCTCCCATACGCAGTGAGAATCGTGTAGCTAGTATTTAAAAGGACTTAAAAGGGTCGCAAGAACTGTAAGAGAGTGTTCTGTTTAGGAAGTCTTAGAGGTCATGTGAAAACACGAGCTCGCTAACCCCCTGCCTGAGCGTCTGCTCCAGTCAGCAGCTCACGGAGCCCCTCAAGTGCTCACGCTCTTCTTGGGTTTTCTGAAATAACCCAGATTTGAGAATCTCTGGTTATGTTCCACCCATTCCTGCAGCTGGGTTCCTTTGGGGCTCAGGTTCCTGGTACGGCACCTCCTTTTAAAAGAGCCTCAGATAGGGCTGAGCCTGAGCAGGTCAGCTCCTAGATGTGGCCACAAGCCAGTTCCCACGGACACGGTGCAGGCAATCCCTCCACCTCCACCCCCACGTCCCTGGGAGCTCCAATGTGGGTTTTGTTTATGGTTTTTGAGACAGTCCCCAAAGCTGGGCTTGAACTCCTGATGCTCCTGCTTCAGTTTCCAAATGCTGGGGTTGTAAACATGTACCACCAAACCTGGCCTTGGAGCTTACAGAAGGGGGCCTCTGAAGGTACGGTGAGCCCGTGACACCCCCCCCCCCATACATACACACACACACACACACACAGAGCAAAGGACAGAATGCCCTGCTCTCCCAGCAGCTCACAGCACTGCAAGGCTCAGCTTCTTCCTCCCTGCCAGGCGCCAGGAGGACCTGCCTACACTGCTCCTTCTCCCATTTGCTTCCAGAACCTCGTTCATATGCTGTCTCCCTCTAATGTTACCTTGGTCCTGATTAGACAGAGAGGGCATGGCCTTGGTTCAGCCTCACACAGCACCCCCTGCCCCCATGTGACGGCCACTCCTGGGTCTGTCTCATCCCCACACTGAGCACCGAGCTGTTGTAAGACAGAACTGGAGCTCTTGGTTCTGTGCTGATCTCCACCCTCAGCCCTGGCGTAGGCCACAAGCTCATAGAACATTTCCAAAACAGCACTTCCCATAGTCAGAGCACGGTTGCAGATTCTGCTTCACCAGACAACGTAAACGCCAGAAGGTACCGACCCGTGTGTTGTCCGTGGCGTTCTGGCAAGGATTTGGGTGGGAAGAAGCACTGGTCTCACAAAGAGACCTTACCAGTGCAGATCAGCTAGGGCGCTGTGGTTATCCTTGGGCAGTTGTGCCCAAAATACTTGTGAGAAAACCATAAGAGGAAACTGATCCTGGCTCATAGCTCCTGAGGGTTCAGTCTGTGGATGCTTTCCCACACACTTGGGACACAGTCGGAGAAAGCCTCGACTCTCCAGGACAGGCAGCAGAGAAATATGGAGACCTAGCAATCACCTTCAAGGTTCCTCCAGTGAGGCCTACCTCCTAAAGCTCCCAAAGTCTCATGAAACATACCATCAGCCGGGGACTGTGTGTTCATACATGGGCCTGTGTGGGGCGGTCCATAGTCAGACCATGAGGACAGTAGCAGAACGTCTCCATGAACGTGGGTCGGAACCCCAGAGAACAGCTTGGGCACAGCAGCCCGGCCTCGGAATCTGCTGGACAATCTGCCAACAAAACCTGCCAGCAATCACGTGACTCGGCTTGTCAACTTAATTACATCAGCCTGTCTCACCTGGAGTCTGATCGTGGGCGAGGACACTAACCGTGACACATCTCTCAAGTGTGGGCGTGATTTAGTAATGTTTCAATAATGTAATGAGCGACCCTTGACCCACAACTGCTGGGCTCTTGGGGACAGCATGTGCTGCGCCCCTCTTGCTGAGCCCGTCCCCTGCCTGTCTGGCCTAAGGTAAGGACCTGGGCTTCCCTCAGAACCCTCTGTTCCTGGCCGTGTTTTCTGTGCAGGGTCCGTGCCATCTGTCTGTGTTGTTATAGGAACCTACTGTGTGCCTCAACTTACTGAAAGCTCCCTGCCGTTCTGTTTTGGGATGACAGGGTCCCTGGTCCACCATCCCTGTTCCTCACCCGCTCACTGGCTCTTGCGAGTTTCTTGCACTTGGGGCATTGTTTGTAGATCTGCTCTGTTGCTCATGTGATCACACCTAGAAATGCCTCCCAAGCAGCTGTCTGCCCCTCCCACCCACACCACCTCCCCTGCTTGGTACTGTCAGCTCTGCTAACGCCCATCCTCATTCCAGCGTGGGGCGCTGCGGCCTGGCCGTACCTGCACGGCTCAGTCGGTGCTTCGGATAGAGTGCACTGACTACAGAGCGGCTCATACTACAGAAAGGAGCCCGGAAACGCACCAGGAAGGAGCCCGGCAGCAGTCGCCTACCAACGCCTGGCATTTGTCTACAATGGAGGAATACATCCCTCAGCGGGGGAGTCGCGGCCTGTGGGAGCCCCCCTTCAGCCCAGTCACCAGCGTTCTCATCAGAGTCCCCAGACCGTCACAGCGCTGTGCCAGGCGCCCAGGGAGCAACGTACACACAGCAGGCCTGGCTACATTTCAGAGTTACGATGAAGCTGTCTGGAAGGCCGGGCATCTTCCTCCAGGGAAGCTCAGCCTGAGGTTCCCGTCCTGCCTCTTCTGACCTGGGGTAAAAATTCTTACCAAGCTCTGAACGCAGAGCCACCCTTTTACTTTACAACCCAGGTCAGGAAGTCTCCTGTTCAGCAGCAAAGGAGGACAGTAGTGGTCTGCAGCAAAACAGGCTCCGGGGACGGCCACGCAGAACTGCACCAAGGCCCAAGGCGCACAGACACTGTTTCCAGGGACCACCCATCAGAGGAAAAAACAAACAAGGAGGCCATGTCAGCACAGGCAGGCCTGCACACAGCATTTTTTGGTGACCCAGTTTCAAATTCTTGCCACCTTTCCATGGGTCAGCCCCAGCTCTCCTGGGCGCTGTCATCTTCTGGGGAGACGCACACATGCTATTAATAAAATAGAGCCAAGCCAGCGCTGTTGTTAGGCACCATGGAGGGGCGTGAGGGCTTGGTGTGGACTCCACAGATGGGCTCACGCTGACGGGAGCCACGGACACCATCACAGGGCAGCATCTCCCTCACTCTCGGTCAGTCAGTCCTGCTACACACACTGAAGAACACCGGCCCTGAGGGTTTGAGGAAAGCCTCGATGGAGAGCAGCTCACAAGCAGGGGTTTGAAAGTGGAGATCGTGGTACCCAGCACGACGGGGACATCGAGGTAGGGAGGGCCTGCCATGTCCTGGAAGGTGAAGGACGCTGTGACCCCAGTGGCGGCTGGAGCCCACTGCACACGGTGGGAAAGGCAGATGGGAACCAGAGACCATCAGAACCCTGGGAGCAATTAGCAGGGCAACTGACAAATGCGCCCCTGAAAGGCCGCCCTAGCGGGAGGGTGGCGGGAGCGCACCAGAGGGAGAGGGAGTCAGAGGTGTCCAGCCGAGGGCAGGGCCGGGGGCGGGGGTTTCAGACGACACCATGGTGAAATCAGACCAGCTGCAACTGTCTGCAGACAACCTTCACAAGAAACATTCCCTCCTGAGGGAAGGCGGTGCCAAATCAGACTCTCACCAGAGACTCCTGCCACACCCCCCCCCCCCCAGTTGGGCCCCAGACGCATACGGTCTGGATGCTAGCTTATACAGGGGGTGGAGGTTGACTGGGGTGGGGACACCAGAGATGCAGCGTTCGAGAGCCGTCATCCATGTTGGGATGGATCCTTGGTGACGTCAGAGAGTCAGAGAGTCGCCTGAACCCCTTAGTGACCCGACGGACTCCCCGAGTCTCAGATGGACTTGCGTGCTCTGTCCTGTACTGTCCGTGGCATGGAGAGCCATGTTACTACAGCACTAGGAAGGCACTGCAGACAGAGGTGTTTAGAGCTCGGGTGAGAGGGGCGGGGTGGGGCAGGTCAGAGAGGAAGGCGTGGCGGCTGAGGCATGCATCTTGTTCACTGGGGCCAAGAATGGAAAATGAAACCACAGCGTCTACCTAGGACCAGCTACGGTGACGGGCTCCCAGACTCGAGCTTTATTCCTCGTGTGGTAAAGTTACAGGAAGGTCTCTGCATTTTCCTTTGGATGGCAGAGGATTTTGTTTTGTTTTGTTTGTTTTTTGTTTGTGGTTATTTATTTCTAACCTAAAAAACAAAACAAAACATCTGGCCACTATAAAAGCACATACAAACACACACAACAACCTTGAAATCGTGAAAATGGTAATAAACACAGCAAGCATCCCTGACCCCACCATCTACGTACAACACCGCCATCTTCTCATGCGCGCCTGTGCTTCTTACGCATATGTACACTTCACTTACTATAAAACTGTAGCATGCGGTCCTGTGTTCTGCTTTCCACCTAGTATTCTGTCCTTCAGCTTCACAAACTGGTACCGATTTTACAGATGAGAAGGCGCATGCTACAAACCTTCTCACTGTCCTCGTGAACCTGGGCAGGACGCCCCTCAGGACTCCCCAGCGTCACTCACCACACGCAAACACGCCGCTAACGGGATCATTCCTGGGGGGGGGGGGAAGGAAAGGACCTCCCTTTCCTGATGGTGGTGGGATCTAAGCTGCTGAGGGCAGCCCAAAGACTAGAGCCACAGTGTGGCTGGAGGTGCTTAGGGCTCAGCCACTCCCTGATGCAGGCACTCGGAAATGCCGGCTCCTCCCCATTCTCTGCCCTGAACGGGGTGCTGAGATTAAACTCCAGAAACATTCTTCAGTTGAAACTGGGGTGGGGGTGGGGGCTGGGGAGCATGATTCAGCCTCTAACCCCACACAATGCCCCTCAGGCAAGGTGGGGCCCAGTGTGGAGACACTTGTGAAGATCAAAGGCAGGTTTCTCCCTTTGCACGTGTGGTTTCCTCGAGGCACCTGACAGCAGGGATGTCTGTTGTGGATGTCTTGATGTGGGCTAAGCTTCGCTGATAGCTGGTTTGGCTTGAGATGGCCTGGGTGTAGCCAACTAGTCGCTATCAGAAAGGGCACACCGAACTGCTCCTCTCCGTACTGTGTAGAGGGTTCAAGCAGCAGGTGCTCATTCAGGGGCCTCCGCACGTTGACTTTAAGCTGCAGGCTGTGGTCTGGGTTTGAAACCTAGGCTGACGTTCTGGATTTGCTAAGAGATTCGCTTTACCTCTTGAGTGAACCTCCTCAGCTCAAGGGGGCTGTCCGAGACAGAACACCCAATGCCAACATCAACGGTGCCTACTCGAGAGACCAAATGATCGCCACAAACACTGACAAGAAGCACAGGACCTGGGAAGGTGAGGACCTGAGGGGTCTCCAAAGGCATCGTGAGTTTGGGATACAGTAACCTCAGGAGAATGTGTCTGCCCTGGTCATCACTACCCCAGTATCCAGCAAAGAGCAGAGACTTGTACAGAGCTGCTCCAGTCCTGGGGAGCGGCCTTGCCATGGACTCCAGTCTGAGTCCTCTGACACTCTGCCCTACCCACTCTCCCGTCCGTGTCTCCAGCCAGCTCTTCACTCTGCTTCCCACTTCAAGCAGGAAATACTACGGACCAGGGAGCGGCCAACTCGCCTGGCACGGGTGCTGTGCTGTCTGCAGATGAAGCTTTGCCCGCCTCAGGTCTGACCTAGCTTCTGGGAAAATCTCAGAAGGAATCCATACATCCAAGTCTTTGTGGTTCACCAGAATATCAACCCCTGTGGCCACCGCAGCACTGCCCAAGGCCAGGGCCAGGCCAGCCTGGGGCGCACAGCAACCGCAGTGTGCACACGGGTGGTGCCTGTTCATCCCTCTTAAAGCAGAAGCTAGAAGACGACATTTTTACGTGCTTTGGCTATTTTCTCAAAATATATTAATTTTGATCCTGAAGAACAGACTAGGCCTAGCCTGGAAGTCTGGGCGAGGGCTAGATTGAACCGACCCGGGCTCTGACACCAGCATGGTTGTAAGCAAGTCCTGGTTTGCTTATGTCACTGGCTTCGGTTAGATAGGAGATCTGGACCAGGTGGCCATTCCAACCTTCTGACCTGGATGCTAATTGCTTCGTGGTCACTCTGTCTCTCACATAAGAGTCCCTCTAATAAGCATATAGGCACCCCAACGAGCACCCACACATGGGGCCAGGCAGGGTGCCCACGGGGCACATAGACACCTTGGGCAGAGGCTGTGTCCAGGACCCAACACCGACCGCCATGGACAAGTCCTTGCCGCTGAGGACTCCGGGCGCCCTGGGTATAATAGAGCCGGAACTGTCTTCGTCAGAGAAGCTGTGGCGACCCACTCGACTGTCACAAGTTGGGGCCTGCTGATTACGCATGGAAGGAAGGCAGCGTTCCCTGTCCTGAAACTCTGGCCACTCGCTGTCTCCTCCCCGTCAGCTGTAAGTGACCTTGCCCCACTGCACGTGGTCTTGGGGGGGGAACTACCAATACAACACCGTCAGCGCGGTATCTGCCACTTTCCTGGGACACGTGCGGTGTGCAGACCCCAGGTTGGACACGCCCATCTAGAGTATGTAGGGGGCGGAGGGTGGCTGACGTGGGTGTTCTGACGGCGCGGCTGTTTGGGGAGCACCCTGGGATGTTCTGTGAGGCAGTCCAGCGGGCTGAGCGGATGGCCACCGCTGCCTGAGGACTCGGGTCCTTACAGATGGCTCCTGGTAGTCTGCGAAGGAAGCGTTTGGAGGAAACCACTTTCCACGTGGAAGACAATCGAACACTGCGATACTACATCACCAGCACCTCGTGCCTCCACGCCATGCCCTCCAGCAGGCAGATTTGTACAGATTCTGTCCATCTGCTACAGCGCAGACTCAGCATCCTGTTTACAGGAGTTCCTCTGCCACCTCCACAGCCACGCTGACGTCAGTGCCGCATCCTGCCCAGGGAGCCCACCTCTCTGGGGAGGTCCTTCCTAGTTCAGGGGGTTCTAATGAAAGAGCAGAGACCGCCCTCCGAGGGCACGCTGGACACTTGACAGAGACCACGCGCACGCGATTTCCACGAGATGTCCCTCACTAGTTCTTGTCCCCAGATCCCCAGCAAGACCCACCCAAACCGGAGCAAAGATGAAGGAGCACATCCCCCTACCTGGAGTAGTAAGACTCCACCCCCAGGGCCTCCCGGACGCTGGTGATGTGCTGCTCTAGCGCAGAGCTGGTTGCTGTAGGCAAGGTTGCACTGCTGCCAGCTTGGAAGTCACTGGAACTTTCCACTGAGTTGTCGCCCAGGTAATGTTCATGGAACTTCAGGATTCCTGCAACAGAGTAGGCATGGCCACATCATGAATGGTTGGGTGCCAGGAGAGAGCGTGCAAGGGCAGGAGAGGGAAGGCGGGTGCTGCGTGGCTCCTTTGCCAAGCGTGCTGGGATCCTGCGGTTCGGCTCACAGCCCACACTATCGAGACGAGGTGCTAACTTCTGATGATTCATGCAGAGCCCCTGAGTTCGAGCTGCTTTCTGTGCACTTTTAGAATGACGCTCTGGGGAGTCCTGCTTCGTGATCAGTGTGCAAGTGTCCAGATCAGTCCCTTGCAGAGACTGAAACCTGAACAAAACCAGAACTAGCCAAGGAGAAACTGTCACAAAAGACCTTTTGTTTCATAAAAGGAAATCACCATAAGCATATAGCCATTTAAAAATAAAACCAATCGGTCAATGGCCACTAACGGTTTAAGGGGATGGGGAGTGGACTATGGCTCTGTGAAATGGAGGCAGCCCACAGCAGCTTCCTGGCATAGGCCGTGTCCTCATATGGACACTTCAAAGAGGTGCACTGGTCCCTCTGATTGGATCAGATCCTTGGCAAAGGCTTCAGTCTCATTAACAGCAGAGAGAACAAAAAGGGGCACAGTAGGCACCTCGTTACACACGGCTCATGTCACACGGATCTGGGCATGCAACCTGTCAAACCCGTCCCCAAAACAATGCAGCTGCCACAGAGAAGGCACTTGACATTTGCCAACTTGTCAACCCCGTCCACACGGGCGTGGACCCCCTTTTCGGGGGCAGGGATTCACGCATGGCTCATTAGGTCACCAGAAGAGTCACGACTTAAAACCCAACGTTAAAGGAAGACGTTGTTTGCGGAAAGCCCAGGTGAACACGGCGATGACGGAGCAGGCACGCTGAGCGCTAGGAACCGTGGCCTTTACTGTGGGTGGAGACGAGAGCCTGTCACGTCTCCCTGGCAGCTGAACCTTTCACAGATATGCAAGGGGCTCATTCTTCAAGACTCCCAATTATCAGACCCTCTTCTCCAGTCAATAAACTGTAATTGGATCTGGTGAGTCTCCAACATGGTGAAGCCATCAGCCTTTTATTATGCAAAAAATATGGCCCCACAGCCAATGAGGAGTTTTGTATTTGATGAAACTGTTATATCCTGCATGTTGAATGCTGATTTAATCAAAGAGGATTTGTACTTCTAAAACAGATTTTTCAGCAGAACTAGTAAAAAAACAAATTGATTCTGTTAAAGCTCGGACATTCGAGCTTCTATTTCATAAGCCACGAGTCATCGTTACTTTGGTATCTAGCTTTTCCAGGGGTCGCGATGATCAAACCCACGGAGAAAGGGCTTGTTAGTGTGTGGTCTTCACTCTGTGGCTGATGAGCAGCTGTCTACAGATGAGCTGCCATGTGAGCCTTTCTCTTAGCCTCGACGGATGTGCCCCATCCCATGGCAAGGGGCAACAACTCCTTGGGCTGTTTTGTTAGCGGGTTGCCTGCACTGTGGGATATCCACTACAGCTAAGGTTCTCCTTCATCTGACCTAGGTGACGGCCCCACCTCTCCAGGCCCTTGAGGGCCTGGCCTCCTCAGTTCCCATGTTTCACAGATTCCCTCACCTGCCCCAGGAGCGAGCAGCCAGCTGTAGAGGTAGCCTGCGGCCAGGGAATAGTACAGCACAAGTCCCCGCTGCGCGTTAACCATCTCTAAGATCTGATCGATGGTGATGGGGGAGTAGGGGTCCGAGTCCTGCTGTCCTGTCTGTCTTTCCACCAGCAGGTCAGCGAATGCCCTCGTCCGGCCTCTTTCCGCGACTGCCAGGGCTTCATCGTGGTGGCCTAGGAGAGAGAGGGACAGGTGTGCTCACTCAGGGAGGGAAACCGAGTATCCACCTGATCTGGGGAGGGAGACCCACTGCCTCCATGCCCGCTGCGGTGGAATCTCAGGCATGCGGCTTCAAGTCCTCCCCTAGAAAGAGGGATGATGATAGCTGCCCGCCTAGCTCAGCAGATTCTGCGAGGTCCTGAGTGTGGGGAGATGCTGGGGCGGGCCCTTTATCACCGCCTGCATGGGAGGTGGTGTTGCTGCCGTCAGAGCCATTCCTCTCTGCAAAGGGCTGAGGCCTCTGAGATCTCCCTGGATCTTAAGCTGATTCTTTCCTGAGCTTTCCATCTACATTCTGGCCCCACCTCCTCTGCGAGGCTGTGCAGGCTTGTCACTGTTGCTTGCGGGCTCCCGGGAACACACTGCAGATGACCGACTTTATTGCTGCCAGGGCAAGGGCCGAGGAGACAGAGGGCCAACGCAGGGACCTCAGGCCACAACGCCAGTGGCTCTTCAAGGAGGCGTCACCCCCTGTTGCTCAGGCAGACTTAGAGAGGGGGCTTTATTGTGAGTGCATGCAAATATCCTCTCTTACGCTATTACCTTATTAACTGGAACAGCAGGGACCATTTCTGTGCACACTAGAAAATTAGCCCCAAAGTGCTAGACGGATTTAACACTGTGATCATAATGGGCAGTAAATTACAATCGCAGGCAAGAGCACAATCCATTTTTCCAGGGGAAACTCGAGCATTAGATGTGCGGGCGGGCAGGTGGGTAGGAAGGCCTCCAACGCCCAACCCAAAGCAGGTTGCCAGCGTCGGCGAACACTGTGATGTCCATCTGCGCCGCCACCTTGACTGGTCTGGGGATCACCTAGGAGACACCTCTGTGTGTGTCTAGAAGGGATTTTCCTTGAACGGGCGGAGGAAGAGCCACTCCTGAGCAACAGAAGCCCACTAGGGTCTCAGGGTGAACCCCTGACTGATGCGGGGTAACCAGCCGCTTCCCTCCCGCGTTGGACTGTGTCCCTAAAATGATAGATAAACCTTCCGTAATTTGCTCTGTCGGGTGTTTCGTCATAGCAGAATTAGCTCAGACAGACATCTTCCGGGAGTGGCAGGCACAAGAAGGGGCCGCTGTGGCCACTGAAGCCCTGGGTGGGGCAGTTGTGGACTGCCCTGGCGCCTTGCGATACACGGGCCGGGGGTGGGGTAGGAAAGAACCCCAACTGTGTAACACAGCCCAGGGTGGAGGCCCACACAGCACAAGCGTCGGGCAGCAAGGATGCGTGTCTGAGGAAACAGAAGAGGCCAGCCTCATCCCAGAGGCAAGTGCTGGTGGTGGGGCAGCGGTGCAGTATCCCTCTGGAGGGGAGGAGGGGTACCTGCCCTGACCTCTCAGCACCTGAATTGCTCTCCTGCTGTTGAGCCAATCGGGTCACACTGGATTCACCTGTGGCCATGACAGAACGTGTGTTCACTGAACATACCAGGGCTGGCGCTTGGACCCACTGCCCTGCCAATCTTTGCTGTGCGGAAGGTGGGAGTGGCTTCAGAGTCTGCACTGACAGCCAATCAGGGTGGACACCTGGGCACAGTGCACGCACGCACGCGTGCACACACACCCAACACCAACTGCTCTCACCTAGGCTGACGAGCACCCGCTGCAAGGCCTGGTAGGATGATGTCTGCAGGTCGAAGAGAGAGAGCTTGTAGTCCGTGCTCAGCTGCGCCTCGTGCCGGATTGTCTCAAACAGGGCTGATGCCCGGTAAAGCTGCAAGGGACAGAGACCGTCACCCCTTCTCCGTATCCAACGCCCAGCCGTTCCCAGATGCAAGACTGCTCTTGCTCACACCTGGGTGCATAACCTAAAAACACCTTCTAAAGGGCCTAAAAGGGTGACTGCCAGGCATCTGGCTAACTGTGGGTCACATGACTCATTCTTAGACAGATGAGGAGGTCTGAAGATGACAGTCAGGGACTTGTGGTCTGGAGAACATTTTAAAAATCAGTCATCAACACAGGAAAGATCTGGTTTGAATTAAAACAATGAAGATCCTTCTACTTCTGTCACCAGACAAGCATAGCGTCCCCCCTAGGCCTTGGGCACACTGGAGGTGGCCCAGAGTCACAGAGCCCAGACATGGCCCTCCCGAGGCCAGGCTACGCTTGTCTCCAGGGAGCTGCTCTCACTCACACGGGCATCTTGAGGACCGGGCAGCCGACATTCCCCTTGGAGAGCCTGACCCCACTGCTCTGCATTTACACAGGCTCACGGCACAGGTCCAGGAGCAGCCGGGAGAGTGAGAGGAACGAGCTCCCAAGGCTGCCACTCTGCTGCTGTCAGGCTCTGGCCAGGACTCGGAGCCTCATCTGTTTGTCTGTTGATAAAGCTACCATCCATCTTCCCACAGAGTTTTGAGAAAAAACTCAGGGCGGAGAAGTACTTTCACAACTGTAAGTTGCTGCATTAATACAAGTTTTGGTTCTTATACGTAGGACACAATATGCCTGCCACGCTGCTGAGTTTGAAGCAGGCACCTCTGCTCCAGCCACAGCCAGTCTGACAACAGACCACTCCTCAGGCACCTCCACACATGCGGCAACGGGGGCTTGCTTCAAGAGACGGGGAGAAGTTACACCCTCTGCCCCAACTAGAGACCTGCGAGACTGCTGAACCCAAGTCCTGATCTTGCCTCTCTACTGAAGAACGAGGTTTCTGTATTAAAGTCTAATCAGGGCCACAACACAAGAATTCGGGGAAATCTGCCCCATGGGTGGGCAGGAGTCCTGGCAGCTGTGAGGGCTCGGCTCTCTGGCTTAAAGACCGGGAATCATGTACATCAGCCTAGTAGAAGAGCTTCGGGGTCTGCTTACCTGGTGCTGAGCCTCCTCCAGATTTCCACTTGCCCAAAGGGACAGACCGAGACCGTGGCGAATTTTTGCCTCATCTTCTCTTCGGCCCAGTTGCTCAGCTAACCTTAAACCTGAAAGCAGACAGGAAAACTTAAGGAGAGGGGAGAGGGGCTGACTGGAGATTTTGCTGCAGGTGCCTGTAAGGAATGTTAGCAATATGGCTGTAGGGAATGCAGGGGCTAGGGCCAACGGGCCTGGGGAAGGACTCTTCCAATGTTGTAGAAAAGTGAGGAGCTGCCTCGGTAGGAGCCCAGGTGATGGCTTTGGGCAGCAGAAAGGGAGTTAGGGCAGGCAGAGACAGGGAAATCAACGGACCCTAACATGGCTGCCCTCGCAGATGCAAATGAAAACTCCCGGCTGGTAAAACTCCTTGTTTATGTCCCAGGATTCTCTACCTGGAAAAAGCTTTTCCCGACGGTTAGGTACTGAGGCTAAGATAACATCCCTTCCTCTCTCACCTCACAGCATCCAGTCAGCACTGATGAGAGACATGTGAAGGTCTCTTCAAAGCAGAATAAAGCAGAATGGTGCACAGCTGGGCCCTGCTCCTGTTACTGAAGTTGCTGACATGCTCCCTGTCCTGCCTGCTCTTCCTTGAAGTCTGAGACTGTGATGTCTCTCGGCAGGTGGCAGAGCAGGTGCTATCATGAGCCGGAAGGCTCAAATGACTGTCCTCATTCTAGTGGTCTTCAAATAGGCACCTGCGGTGTGGGTCACTTACAGCAAGCTTTGGGGCCGAGTCTGATGGCAGCGGTCTATTGTATCGGTCACTGCACTGGTCTCAGTGCTGCTCTGCCTGCTCTGCCTGCATTGCCACGTGCTGCGCACGGAGCACAAGCCACTGCAGAGGATGCAGTCCGGCTCCCACCGCTGACTGCACACACAAGCCAGTCAGGGCAGGAAGCCAGTGCCAAGCACTCTAGGCCTGGCTGATTCCAGCTTTTACAGGTCCCGGGTCAGCCAAGCGGCTACTGTGAAAACTGACGCCCAGGTCAGCCCACCTCATGATGCTTCTCAAGACACGTGACTCCAAGAATCGGAAACAGCATTCTGCGTTTCTGTTGCTGGTGGGCACCAGAACTGGCAAGTAATTCACATGAGAGATAATGGCTCTTGGGGGAACCGGGATGGTTCTGGCTGCTTTAACTTTCAGAGGGCCCCCACACCAGCCCTTCAATGCAGACGTCTAGCAAGTCCTAGGGTCTGAGTCGGAAGCATGGTCCTTTGGGCAACCCCCTTTGGAGGAGACATTCTGCGAGAGAGGGACCTTGCCTGGTTCCCGCTGTGTCCACAGGCCACCGGGAAGATGCACCTGAGCTGCCTCCTGGGAGCCCTGCCCATTCCACTCCCGAGGGCCAGCGAGCTGCACTATGGTGAAGCCCCAGGGAGTCACTGGAGTGAACCCACTTCCTTTTCCAGTTTCCAGAGTGTGGAAGAGCTGAACGGAAGCAGTGGCATTAGCCAGTGCCGTGCCACGAAGTCTGGGATCTGTTCAGACTCACACAGGATTCAACTGCACAGGGCAGGGGATGCTGGTCTGCAGCCCCACTGAAAGCTGGGGTGGCTTCCAGCTCAATTGCCCCTCTGCTGCACGAGGCTCCTGCTTGGCGTTTGCAGAGCACCGTCAAGATTCCTCTACACTCGGGCACATAAGAGACACCTGGTTAGGCCCTGTGGAACTCTTGGGCACAGGCTCTCTCCATCAAACACTGCTGGAAGTCTACAGATAGGAGTTTTTAGGTCTCTATGAAACTTACCACAAGAGACAAGAAAAAGAACTGCAGAGTTTTCCATAAATATAGAATTATGTGACAATGTCCCAGTCAAACCAGCTGCTGCCTGAGAGTGGTACTTCAGAAGACTATAGACAATACAGTACTTGTTGCAAATGCTGGATCTCACAGCTGAAAACCAGCCAGGTGGCTGGATGGTCACAACACTAGTATCTCAGCTGACCTAGGGGTCCATTTTTACAGGTACAGAGCCTCATCTGCACAGTGGGAGCCACACAGGGTGGGACAGTGGCTCAGATTCAGGACTTCTCCAGTACGGGTCTGCGCAGGGCGCCACTGCCGGCCTCCGGCCTCTCTCCACCCAGCCTCCTGCTTCCCACTCTGTGGACTTCCCCTGGGGCTCCAGAGCAGCTGCCCCAACCCTGCAGTTTCTGTGGGACCAGAAACAACTCCAGACAGTGGCCAAGCCTGCCCTGCAATGAACCGACTTAATAGGGTCAAATCACTGTACTTCCCCAAGACTTGGCGATGTAGCTACAAAAATGGGGATAAATGGGCAGGTCCTGGGCTGGGGGTACAGCTCACACTGATAGAAGGTCTGCCTCGTACATGAAATGAGCTAACGTGTTTGAGTCTCACCACCATCGAAAAAAGAAGAAAGGACACGTCTGAGTGTCGCCACGAGAATCAAAATCTGGCTGAAGGGACTGCAGGTGGAAGCTCTTACAAAGGTGTTTCTGCCTGAAATCCAGAGCCAAGTGCTTTGCTAGTGAGTGGTGAGCCCCACCTCCCCCCAAACACTCACAGAGTGACCCTGTGGATTTCTGAGGGCTTCAAGAGCAGGGCCACCCTGGTACGGAGGAGAAAGGCAAGCCCTTTGCTGGGAGACTTTGCTCATAGGAAGGACGTGTGTGAGGCCCCACTGGCCTCGGGTAGCTGACAGTCTTGGGTAGCAGTGGAGGGAGGCACTGCCCAGTTTCCAGGCCTGCTCCCTGACATCGGTCTGTGCACTGTTAGAGCAAACACCAGGGAGAAGCCTGGCTGGGCTCCAGGTAGACACGCTAGGCTAGCGGCTGCTGGGCCTAGCTGAGAACTAAGCTGTGATGCTTACATATTCTAGAAGGTCACCGGGGCCTTGGGCAGTGGGCATGTTCCTGAGGTAGACTCCCCATGATTTTATGCCCCCAGGTCTTACAGATCCAGTTGGTGAGGGTGTCCTGTGTGCCCAGTCGCTACTCTGACAGGCAGCATTGGGCTAGGCACAGGAACCAAATCATCAAAGAGGAGACAGTTGGAGTCCAAAGAGCTGGGGCAGGGCAGGGCAGGGCCGGGCCGGGCCGGGCCGGGCAGGGCAGGGTAGGGAAATACCTTAAAACTATCAAAGGACGATGAGGCCTGTGAGACCTTACTCCCCGGACGAGCCTTTCGCCTACCTTCCTGTAAGTACATGACTGCCTGGGAATAGTTCTGCAAGGCGTGATGCGTCCTTCCCAGGCTGCTATAGGACACTGTCTTGGCCACCAAGTCGTTCATCTGTGCCGCAATGCTCAGGTGCTGCTCTTGATAGACCACGGCCCTCTCGAAGGTGCCCAGGGACTCATACGTTAGACCCAGGTTCCCGTAGGCTCGGCCCTGGCATGTGGGGTTGTCGGTCTCCTCTGCAATCTGCAGATCGAGCTGGTGGTACTGCAGGGCTGTATCATACTCCCCCATCTGCTGGTAGACGCCCCCCAGGCCGCAGGCCGCGTCGCTCTCTAAGGCTCGGTCCTTCATGTCTCTGGCAATGTTCAGCTGGCGCTCGAGGCAGGAAATGGCTTGTTCATAATTCCCCAACTGGCTGTGGAGACTTCCCAGCTCTCCGTAGGCCTGGGCCTTATTGGAGGCCTCCCCGAGTTCATGGGCCACCACCAGCCTCTTCTCGAAGCACACGAGGGCCTGCTGCAAGCTCCCCGTCGCCCTGTGGGGGTGCGACAGAGAAGCAATGAGATCATCCCGCGCAGGTGCGGACACGCTAAAGCCCCCGAGAAAATGAAAAGCATTCGTCACTGTCACTTACTATAGAAGCTCTTAACTCCTTCTCTAGCTAAAATCTATCATGTGCCCTTAGAGTGAGCTGCAGAGGAATTTCATAATCTGGAAAGCAATTCAGAAGTCATCCCTTAGTGACCTTCCCAAGAGCCTGCAATTCAGTGGGATGTGCACCCCTGAGGAAACATAAAATATATTAATAGGCACGATGATGGCAAGGTCCGGGCCTCGGGCCTCACGGCCCCACTACTGCTTAGATGGTGCTTTTGAAATCGCTTTACGGGAGCTGTAAATCGCTCGCCCTGAGCTTCTTGGAACAGTCTGTGGGTGAAGATTTAGTCTGAGCTCTTCTTCCACTCCAGGAGCCCTGGCTCCCTCCCTCCCCGGGGAGGCCCTGTCTGTACACACAGGCACCTTCTTGAGTTTCCCACTGGGAGGAAAGCACCCCTTGGCCAACAGTGCCTTTCTTTGTGCTGCCCAGAGACAAAGTGATCAGGGCAGGAAGAGCGTGGCTTTCGGCAACATATGGAGCCAGCTGTCTGGGCGTGTGGACCTCGTCACCTGAGCCTCGACATCCCCTGACCCACAGCAGACGGATGTGGGTTCGGTACAGCCTTGTGGTACTGTCAGGACAGCCATGCAGGAGCCCGATATGAGTGAGGCTTGGTGCACAGGACCAGCTTCCTGTCCCTCTGCTCTCAGACGGGGCTGAGGAACTGGTGGCTACCGAGTGCCGCACTAATAAGCACATTCGTAAAATGTGGAGGTGCTCGCAGAGGTCAGCTAAGCAAATCCGTTCATCTCCCCAGCCTGGGGAGCTCTTTCATGCTGCTACGTGTGAAGTCTGAGTCCTCGGTTTGACTCTCAGTTGGTCCTTTGAGGCTGCGCGGCCTTAGGTACTAACCTAACCCACCCTCTCTGGGCTTTTGGTGTTTCTTTCGTACACGGCAGCAATGTCATCCCCCACGCAATGAATCGTTGGAAAGACAAACGAGGGGCGTGGGGACAAACTGCTCTGCAGCGTGCAGCTGCCCTGCCTGCCGAGGCTCCTCCTTGCGAGCATGTCTAGCCCCGTTCCCTGCCCACGTTACCTGTGTCCGTTTCCTAGGCCCCGGTAGGCCTTGGCTTGGTCTTGCATGCGGTTCAGACTCTGGGCGACAGACAGGTACTGCTCGTAGTACTTGATGGCTTCTTCGTAGTCCCCCAGGGCCTCGTAGCAATCCCCCAGGTTGCCGTAGGCCCGGCCCCTGTCCAGCACGGACTCGTTCCCGCTGAGCTGCTGCAGCGTGGCCAGCTGCTGCTCGAAGTAGCCGATGGCGTCCTCCATCACGTTCATGTTCATCTTGGTGATGCCCATGTTGCCGTACACCTGGGCTTCCAGACTCGGCTCCTTCAGCTTCCGCCCCAGCTCCAGCTGCTCCTGGTAACACTTGAACGCCATCGTGTATTTCCCAAGGGCCATGTAGACGGCTGCCAGGTGCCCGTGAGCCCGGCACTCCCCCGGCAGGTCGCTCAGTTCCTGGTAGACCTCCAGTTCCTGTGTGTGATAACCCAAGGCCTTGTCATACTTCTGGACCATTCGGTAGGCGGTGCCCAGGGCTGCGTAGGCGCTGGCCTCCAGCCTTCTGTCTTTCACGTGGTGAGCTAAGCCCAGCTGCTGCTCGTAGAACTTTATTGCACCATTTACGTCCTTTTTACAGACAAATATATCGCCCAAGTTCCCCAGGGCTCGAAACTTAGCCTGGGAATTATCCAGGGACTGGGCTAGGGACAGCAGGTACTTCTGACACTCCTCAGCTTTAGCGAAGTTCAGCAGAGCCTTGAAGGCCAGGCCCAAGTTGCAATAGGCTTTTGCTTGGCTCAGTTTGTCATGGAGGTCTTTGGCCAGAGCCAGATCCTGCTCGTAGTACTTCACGGCCTCCTGGTAGTTTCCAAGGCAGTAGTGGGCATAGCCGAGGTTGTGGCAGACCTTTCCTTCCCCCTCCATGTCCTGGAGGTCGGGAGCAAGGCGGAGGTACTGCTCGTAGTAGGGTGCAGCCTGGACATACTCTCCTCGAGAGCAGTGGAAGTTCCCCAGGTTGCTGAGCGCCCGGGCCTCACTCTGGATGTCTCGAAGCTCCCGGGCGATGTTCAAGTGGTTCTGGTAATGCTGCAGGGCCCGGTCGTGGGCTCCCAGGGCCTGGTAGGCGACAGCAAGGTTCCCGTGAGTTGAAGCCTGAGAGGCACGGTCATTCACTTCCATGGAGATCTGCAGCTCCTGACGGTGGTACTTGACAGCCTGGTCGTACATGCCCAGGGCATTGTAGGCGTTGCCCATGTTCCCGTAGGCGCGGCCTTGGGCCGCGTAGTCGCTCAGCTCTTGGGCGATGCACAGGTGGGTCTTGTGGAGCTTCAGCGCTGTGTCGTAATCACCTTTCATCTGGTGGATGATCCCTGGAATGAAGGGGACGAGAACAGAGGGTTAGAGAAAACGTGAGTTACAGCTCAACCTCAGTGCAGTCCTGAGTCAAAGGCTTTAGACTGACAGGAGGCGGGGTTCAACGCTCTTCAGCGCTGCAGAGGGAGAGCAGCTTCCCACGTTCCAAACCTCCAGGAAAACCCAACAGATTTGATGACAAAAACGAGAATATTTTATAAATACACAAAATTAAAGGGCAAACACAGCACACTAGAAAATATGTGAAACATATATGAAAAGTTCTAACAGCTGCTGTCAAAAATTGTAAAAATTCTATTTGGCTAAAAAAGAAAAAATATCAAGATCCAATGTACTAGAATGAACAAAGAATGATAAATGTCAGCAGGCAACTCAACCAGAGAGAGAGGGAGGGAGGGAGGGAGGGAGGGGGAGAGAGGAAGGGACCAATTTCCTTCAGTAATCAAAGAAATACAAAATAAACCAACCCTGAGGCACCATTTTACCCACACCGAGTTGGCAAATGAACTCAGAGCACCCTCTGTACTGATGAGGTTGCCCTGAAATCGGTGGATATGCCAGCTGCTGGGCATACCTGGGAGCGGCGACTGTAAAAGCATCGTGCCACGCAGCGGATGGGGTTCCTCTCTGACCCACGGTCCCGCACTGGACAGACCAACGGCTGTGCGTGTGCACCAGAGGGGTCAGAACCCCGATCCCATAAGATAGGTGACATTTCTGGGACTGTGTCTAGTCGTGGCGCTGGAGAAGTAAGTCACCAGCTTGCTCTCTGGAAGACGCATAGCTTACAGGCCCTGGCAGGGCTGGAGACACAGCTCCTCAGGGAGAAATGCCCCTCAGCATGTACCCTTTGGGTGGTGGGAACTTGGAGACACTGCAGTTAGCCTCCCTGGACAAAGGAGTCGTCCACTACCTTTCTCCTTTCTAAACCGGGTCAAAGGATCTGCCCAGCCAGCCAGGAGTCTCTCGGAGTGCAAGCCCTGCCTGGTCCTGCCCCCGCCCCCCTTCCTCCCAGGGACATCTTTGCAGGCAACGATCCCTGCACAGCCTCTGGATTCTACTGAGATGAGTGTTTTCGAAGCCTGTATGATCACTTGCTGGTTGGGAAATACGAGGAAGAAACAGTGAAAGGCCTTCAGAGAAGGCTGCCAAGGGCGGCTTGCCTTCGTGTAGCTTTCCCTGCCCTACAGAGACAAGCCTTGCGCTCCTCTGCCTTCCTACACGGCCAGCTGCACCCTGCTCTCCAGGAACCCGGGCAAGCACCAGGAAGGCACCCTGTTAGAGAAGCGTGGAACTTCAGACAATGTCAGAAGTCCTGTTTTATAAGCCCACCTCCACCCCGTTCTGTCCTGGAGACAGACACACACGTAATGTATCTGAGCCTCTGCTTTTCTTGTTTTTGTTTTAAAATCAAATGTCTTTGGCATTTTTAAAAAATAATGAATTCAGATTATAATCATCTGAGAGACGTAGAATGAGAGCTGGCCATAGTGGCACATGCCTGTGATCCTAGCACCCAAGAGGTGTAGGCAGGAGGGTTGTGGGTTCGAGGCCTGCCTGTGCAACATAAGACTGTTTCAAAAACATACAAACAAGTAAACATAATAAGCAGCGCATGTATGTCATGCTTTGTGGATAACACCTAGCAAGGCGGCAGAAGGGGAGTCTGTCTCTCTTACTCCGGCCTGACGGTCTGGGCAGTGGGCAGGGAGCAGCTGGATGATAATGGCTGCCCAGGGTTGCAGTGATCTGTGAAGGAAGCTGCCTGCTGGTTACGGCAAAACGATCTGGTCTCCAGCCAGCTGCCGCTGCTTCCTTGTCATCCACCGGCCCGCAGAGAACCGGAGGAGGGCCTTCAAAATCACAGCTTCCACACACAGACAAGGGCAGAGAGGATGGCCTGGCTGAGCCGGCCTCTCCCTCCACCGGGTCCCTCTCGGCGGGTTCCCGCGGCCGCCCGCCTGGGGCATTCTGCAGGGACGGCGTGCTCTCTTGGCAGCAGTTCTCTTTGTTGAGCATAAAAGCAGCCCAAAAGCCGCCAGCCAATGACATCGGGCACGCGAGGGGAGAGGGGGTGATCTGTGGCTCCCCTGCCCTTCCCAGGATGCCACTCAGATGCAGACTTACTGAGGGCCTGCCAGCAGGGCTGCATAGGTGGCATGGGGCTGCGGGAGGGAATCAATGAAGATCAGTGGAGCAGAAGAGCCTCATGGAGATCTCACCAGGGACGTGGGTGAGAACGTTACACTGTCAACATGGCGGCGGTAGGCCTCCGGGGGCAGTGGGCTACCTGTGTGGGAATAATCACGTCCACTTCAAAGGCTGTGGCGAGGGCCACAGTGGCAAACTCAGCACGCTCTGTGGCGGCCGAGGAAGGGCGACTGGGACAGACCAGGCAGAAAATATTTCCACTAAAATGATCTGGTTACAGCTGAGCAGTGAATTCAGGTATCGCTTCGTGGTGACGGAGAGCTAGTGTGTCGTCTGTGGCCTCCGGGACATGGAAAGTTCCAGAACCTACCTGGGCCCACAGACCTCGAAAGCCAGGTTCTACAGGAACCAACCAAAGTCAGGAGCCCGAGTGACCCATCGCCTGTGTTCCCTGCTTCACCTAGACGCCTCTTTGTGTCAGGTGGTCGGGACTCCAAGCCCGTTTCTTCTGTCCGAGGCCACGTGGAGGCTGCGTGGTGGCCGCGCCGTGTGACTAGAACACTAGGGTGTTCTTGCCCGAGTGTGAACAAAGAACAGCAAACACATCAGTGCCTAGGAAACCCCAGGCCTTCTGAAACCACGAGAGGCAGCAGATGCCATCCCTAGTGGGCACCACCTCCCGAGAGCCGGGGCCAGCGCTCATCTGCCCTGACAGGATGCGGGTTAACGTGCCTGTCTGCTTTCCTGTTCCATGCCAGGTCCTCTCTGCTTCTCCACAGGACAAGGGGAGCAGCCACCTGTTAGCTTTTCTTCAACAGCCTGCCCCTTCTGTTTCCCTGGGAGGGGCCCGCCACAGCCAGGTGGGGAAACCTTTGCACACCCCACAGCCTTCCTATGGGCACACGGTTCCAAGCACCTGCCTGTTGACATAACCTTAAGAAAATAGATCTCTTGCTCCGAGCCCCACCTGCCACCGTCCCCAAGGCTAGGGCCGTGTAAACAGGGGCAAGAAGCCGCCCTGAAGCCCGCGTACGATCCGTGGGCTTTGTACACGGCCACGCTTTCTACTTCCTGTGGATAATCAGAGACCCGGGCTGCAGGTGAATTGCTCAAAAATCCCCGGGGCTTCTGTGGCTTCTGTGGCCATAAATCCCAGCCAGAGGGAAAGATTAATTGCATTATGAAGTCGGATAAATAGTAATTAAGCCTACGACAAGGGGGTGGCTGGGAGGGGTGTTCCTCAGTGATGAGGGAGGCGGGATTAGGCACTGTCATCCCCAACAGTTTGGGCCAGACGCTGTGAGAGCATCTGTTAGTCACTGTTGGAGAAGACAGAGCGCGCCTGGATGTCATCTGGGATCAGGGTGAAGACGGGAGGCTCCTCTGAAGTGGAGGCTTCAGCGCGGCACCGGAGCTGGTCTCGAGGCCTGGGGCTGCAGCTGTGCACCTGCCGTGTCTCTCAGCAAGGAGACAAGGAGGCACTTTAGTAGCCGTAAACCCGGCCAGACCTCAGCAGAGGGAACCATCTGCCACGGCAAGCCATACCGGACGGTGGAACCCCAAGCCTCTCCTCTCGGGTTTCTATTGACACCTGAGCGCCTATGGTGTTCTTATTCCCTTTCCCCAGCAGTGCACAACACAACCGTTTTAAACACAACTGAAAACGACCTTCTGCATCGCAGGGTGGGCCATTGCTGTGACGCCAAGAGAGCTGCTCTCCCCTCCCTCGACTGATCCTCAAAGGCTGGACCAGTCCCACCCCTCTGAGCTCCTTCAGACCTGCAAAGAGTGAGCCAGTGTCCCTGCTGGTGACCCAGGGCTGTGCCAGCCTGCAGGCGGCCCAGCTCGCCCTCCTCCACCCCATTCTTCTTTCCTACATTTCTTTGCTATGGCTGTGGTCAGTCACAGCCCCTGCCCCCACCTCGGTCTGGTGCTCTTCCTCACCCAGGCCTGTTCTTGCCTATCTGGGAAAGGTGGGACACAGCCAAGGGGCTGCACTGCCAGTGTGGGGAGAAGAGCTGAGGGGCGGGGGCGCCCAGAGCTGGAATGTGGCAGCCTAAAGTCCCCAGTGCCGCCTCCCTGACACGCCTCTCCACGGTGCGGCTGCAGGGAGACGGGCCATGGCTGAGGGCCGCACGACCACCCTGCTGGCCACTAAGCTCTGTCGTCTTTACCGGAACCGGCGCAGCCTGACGAGTGGGCCACCAAGATAAGCCATCCGGACCCTCATCCCAGCCTAGCAATGTACATTCTACCCAGTAAAGTTAGTGTGGAAGGGGAGACGTCAGCTAAGAGACGCTTCCCCGAGAAGCCTTTGAGCACCTGTGCCTCTGGATGCTCTAATCCCCCCTTAACCTGGTGAGACCATGGAAGTCTGTGCACTTGACCCAGACAAGCAAGCTTCAGAGACGTGAGCATTGTCTCTTGCCCTCAGGGATGATGGGAAAGGTTTTGATCAAAATTTGCTATTAGAAAAGGAAAGGGCACTGGGGAGGCAGGTGGGGGGCGTGTCATCACAAGCTCCACCTTGGCCTGGACTGTAGAGTGAGACCTGGGCGGGGGGGGGGGGGGGGGGAGGAAAATCTAATGCAATTATTTGCAGTGAGGTTTTACTGATGCCATCTGTTCTGTCCCCAGATTCGCTTACTTGGAGAACTCTTAGGGAACTTAGTTTGCTTTTTTTGAGGTGATGAGAATTATGAATTCTCTTTCTGCTTCGGCTGCTGGGAAGCTCTGCTCCGGCAGTGGCGTCAGCCCCTCCCCGTGGCGCCTCCGGACCCTCGCCTCGCTCTTCACGCCTCATCTCATGTGCATTTCCTGACTTCCTGCTTCTAGTGCTCTGTCGGTTCAGATCGCGAGCTAATTAGAATCCTTCGTGGGATAAGACAGATTGCAAGCAAGCAGGCAATGAACCCGGTGTGTGGTGGCGCACGCCCTTAACCCTAGCACTCGGGAGGCAGAGGCAGGCGGATCTCCGTGAGTTCGAGGCCAGCCTGGTCTACAGAACGAGTTCCAGCCAGAGCTGCACAGAGAAACCCTGTTTCAAAAAAACAACCAGCCAACCAACAATAAAAACAAAACAGTCAAACAACAAACAAAACCAAGCAGGCAATGGAGCCCTTTACACACACTGCGTGCTCAGACTCAGCCTACCCATGCAAGCGCCCTACCACCTGAATGGGCAAAAAGGGCCAGTCGTGAGGAAGCCGCAGCTTTCTGAAGCAAGCCTTGGGTCCTGGCATTGCAAGATCCCTCCTGAGGCCCCGCTACTCCTCCGCGCACTGGGGCGAGCTGCTCCCGCTCCCGGCCTCAGCCCTTCCTGTCTCAGAAGACTATCACGGTGAAACTGAATTGAAAATGCCAGCACGGTGCTCCACCTTCTGGGAATGGCTGCTATTTCAGTGTCGATCAACAGTCCTCAAAGAGCTGCCTCCCTCTGGGACTGTTGTATAAAGTGTAATTCGGTATCACTCTTAGATGCTACCGTATCTCCACCGGAGGGACCGGACATCATTTTACCTGAGGATACAGAGGTTTCGCCTCTGTGAGTATCACAGCCCAATTGTGTGTGACGTGAGAGAGGAGGGGCCTGTTTCCTGCTGGACCATGTGTGCAGTGTGTGTGTGTGGGGGGGGGGGTTGTGTCTCCGGCTGGGCATTTTTGGTAGGTGAACGCAGTGGCAAGTTCTGGGCCTGTGATTCTAACCAGCTACCACTACAGCTTGGATACGGTCTGAAGTGGCACAGCCGACAGGGCGCCCCCATGGCTGAATTCTGGTCACTTCCAAAGGGGGAAGAAACACCAAAGAGACACGGCTCTGCTCCCATGGCTTTGCCACCAGGGACTCTTCCCTTTGTCACGCAGCCAGTCTGTGCTAGTGTGCTATAGGCAAAGAAAATGGGCAAATCCAACCTGCACAGGGGTGCTGCTGCTGTGGGTGTTCCCTCTGGAGGGTCTAAGGATCTGAACGCATCTTCCCTCTCTGCCATTGCCCAGCTGAGACTCGCCACTCACTGTGGCTCTCATCGGCTCTGACAGCGAAAGCCTGAGGAGCTGGGAACCTCTGTTCTAAACCCTGGCTTTGTCACCAGCCCTCCCCACCAGCCTTCTGTCTAATCTGTCGAGATAAATTCAGGTGGCAGCACTCGCCCAGCAGGCTCAGGGCTCTACACCCAAATAAGCATATCCACGGGCTTGCTTCCAGTTTCATCTTATTAATGGAGAAACACTTTTATAATCTTTAGAATGACGTTGTGTTTGTTTATTGTGCGTGTGTATCACAACACACTTGCAGGGTTCGAGGACAACTTGCAGGACTGGTTCTCTCCTCCCACCACGCGGGCCCTGGGGTTCGAGCTCGGGTCGTCCGGCTTGCTGGCATCTACCCAGCCCAGAACATGTCTTAACTTAAAAACAGCGGTGAGGGCGAAACTAAGTACAGCAACATATAAGCATTCCTCTTTCATGGTCTCACTGATGCCAGGAAGCCGAGGCCAGTGGTGTGGCTGCCACACACACACACACACACACACACACACACACACACACACACACACACGGTTCCACCTCGAAGTCTTCAGCATTCCGTTTACGAGCATCAGGCTCATCTGCAGAATGCATCTTCCAAGGTATACTTCAGAAGCTCCCGCAGCTCAGTATTCTACAAGTACCTGCTCTGTTGAGGACTTGAAGCGCACCTAAGTTCTAGGGTCCGTTTCCGATGCCTTGGCCTGTCGGCACCTCCTTTCATTGTAGGACAAAGGGAGCATGGCTGAGCCGTCACCGAAACCGCTCCCAGCATCGATGGTCACTAAGTGATAATCTCAGGTGTGAACTGCTGCCCCACTCTTAACTCTGGGTCAGCTCGGCCCTCTGAGTCCATGGCGGCAGCAACTGCAGAATGCAGCCATGCTATCTGGGTGAGAAGTGACTTTGTTCCTTTAGAGACCTGGTGAGGACAGTGGGGTCTGCCCAGACCGGAGGGAACCCTGCAAATGGACAGGAAAGGGGAGGGACAGAAGGACAGGCCAAGAGGACACTGCTTCAAAATGACTTCACTTTGCAAATTCAGTTGCCATTTGCCAATTGAATGAGTTTTCTAGCAAGGCTGGGGGGCAAATTATGAAATCTGCTTTCTTGAAGCTGACGGGTCTGAAAAGCTTCATTTTAAAAATTCAGATTGGATTGAGAACACAGACTCCGATTGTGTGACGTTCTAGCCAGTCTGGTGTAATGTAATCAGAACAGGTGGCTCCTGCATTCTGCTCATTTGCTCTGTTGGTACGAGGCCTTTGGTCAGGGCAACATAAACATGGAAAGGAGAAGGGGGATGAGCTGTCAGTTTCCCCTTTGCTATTTGAGAAGAGTTTACCAGAGACTGGGAGGCCCCTGAGGTGGGCTCTCAGTGCCTGTGTCAGAGGTTCTGGTGTTCTCAAAAACTGGTGTCTGAGTTGGAGACTCACAGTCCCATGCTAACACTGGACTGTTGCAAACATTCGCTGGCTCTCAACATGTCACAGCCTAGTACATCGGGAGGGGATGGGTTCTTCCGCCGGTCTGTCCTGCCAGGTCTGTCTACACTCTGTCTCCAGCAACCAGTTTTTCCATGTATGTGGAAGTCATTGCTATCCAACCCTGTCTGACTGCAGACAGCAATTACAGGGAGCACTGAGGCCATTCATCCCGATACCTAAACAGACCCCTCGAAAGCTGCTGTGGTTTTCTTAGACTCGGCTTATCATACTCATTAAGACAGCGTCACAGATTCAAAGATGAACATGGCAATGTGTTTACAAAAGTGTTACTAATGCTCGTGGCAGGGAGCAAAGGCTCTTAGCCAACACTCACTTTCTTCTTCACCACCCATCACCACCATCACCACCATCACCACCATCACCACCACCATCATCATCACCATCATCACCACCATCATCACCACCACCATCACCACCATCATCACCACCGTCACCACCATCACCACCATCACCACCATCACCACCATCACCACCATCATCACCATCACCACCATCATCACCATCACCACCACCACCACCATCACCATCATCACCACCATCACCATCATCACCACCATCACCATCATCACCACCATCACCATCATCACCATCATCACCACCATCACCATCATCACCACCACCACCACCACCATCACCACCATCACCACCACCACCACCACCACCACCATCATCACCACCACCACCATCACCATCATCACCACCATCACCATCATCACCACCATCACCACCACCACGATCACCATCACCACCATCACCACCCACCACCTTCACCATCTCACCATCACCATCATCATCATCACCATCACCACCACCAGCACCACCACCACCCTCATCACCACCACCACCTCTACCATAACTACATCATCCCCACCCCATCAGTCACTGTTGTCTGCAGCATAGAACACAGGCCTCATTCACACCAGGCCCTTGAGGCATGTGCAGAGCCTCAAACACCTCATTTTCAACTTCTGCCCTCTCCCCATCTGCCTTTGCCAGTGCTGCGAAAAAACTAGGCACCCAGTGTCTCTTGCAGCCAAGGCTGGTTAAATGGTGCTGCTGTATGTAATGGTACACACTAACAGGGTGTGTGGTCAAGGTGAGAAGAACGGGAGAACAATGAGTCACACCCCTATTTAAGCCCTGGCACACGAGGACTAGATCGTCTGTTTACAAACTCAAAGATTTCCCCGTGCATGTCTGTAATCCCAGCACTTGGGAGACAGAGGCAGGGTGATCAGGAAGTCAATCAGCCATCCAGCCAACCCACCCATCCATCCATTCACCCATCCATCCATCCATCCATGTGAAATGGGGGCTACATTTGTGTGTGATTTATGTTTGTGGGTGTGCAGGAAGTGTGCATGTGTGCACGGAGGACAGAGGTACAAGGAGATAAAGGGCCCTCCTGTCTGACACCCCCCTCCAAGCACTGGCATTACAGACAACATGCCACCACACGTGACTTTTACATGGGCGCTGGGATCCGAACTCGGGTCCTCCTGCTTGCACAGCCGGTATGTCATTGACTGAGCCGTCTCTCTAGGTCCGATACGGTCCATTCTGGTGATTGAGGTGATTGAGATGATGCTGGCATTTAGTGTAGCTCCTGGTTGTCTGGGTCTGTTTGGCGTTTTTGCTGCTGCTGCTGCTGCTCTGCTGCTGCTCTGCTGCTGCTGCTGCTGCTGCTGCTGCTGCTGCTGCTGCTCTGCTGCTGCTCTGCTGCTCTGCTGCTGTTGCTCTGCTGCTGTTGCTCTGCTGCTCTGCTGCTGCTCTGCTGCTGCTGCTCTGCTGCTCTGCTGCTCTGCTGCTGCTGCTGCTGCTGCTCTGCTGCTGCTCTGCTGCTGCTGCTGCTGCTGCTCTGCTGCTGCTGCTCTGCTGCTCTGCTGCTGCTGCTGCTGCTCTGCTGCTGCTGCTGCTGCTGCTCTGCTGCTCTGCTGCTGCTGCTGCTCTGCTGCTGCTGCTCTGCTGCTGCTCTGCTGCTCTGCTGCTGCTGCTATTGCTGTTGTTTGCTTTGATGCGATGGTTCTATTTAGGTTTGATGTCATGTTCTATGTGCTGGATTTAAAATGAGGCCAGGTTCTTCGAGGAATGTTAAGACCATCCGATGACAGTTTGCCTGTGCTTTGTCCAGGCCAAGGCTGTTCAGTATGGGAGTGAAGAATGCACATAATTGTTCCTCGGGTTTCTTAGTAATGAAAACAGTAGCAAATAGAGCTCTGTAAAAAAAACTACTAATAAAATAAAATATTTTATGGAATAAAATTTGTTTTAGCTTAGTGGTTCTGGCAGTGGTGTTTCACCTCACCGCACAGCCGTATTTGAGCCATTCCCAAAAAGGGCTGGATGGAACCATATTCCTGAATATAATCTGCTCAGTCTGTATCATGTGACTTGCATGTATGTTTTCAGGGCTGGCCCTTTGGCACTGGATAACCAACTGGTGTGCTCTCCCCTGGGGAGGGTTTCTCCCAGTCTCACCTTTCCTTAGCTGTCTGCAGTTCTTTGTGTGGGGTTGGGGCCTTGTGGCCTCCCCTCCGCTGTGGCACATCTGCTGTCCCTGTTCAGCGCGTGTTTCAGTGGCCATGCCGGTGAGACTTCACGGGTGCCGCCTCCGGCGTCACGGGAAGACAGTCTCCTGGCAAACTCCCCGATCCCTCGGCTCTTTCGGTCTTTCCACCCCTTCTTCCCCGGGGTCCCTGAGCCGTAGGTGCAGCTGTTCTGTAGACAGCTGTGTCCACTGGGGCTGGGCTCCACAACTCTGCATTTCGATTGGTTATGGCTTTCTCTAATGGTCTCCTCCTTGAGGAGGAGTGAGGACTACACTTACCTGTGGGTGTAAGGACCGATGTTTAGGGTGCAGCTAGGGACTTGCTGGTTTAGGGGAGCGTTGGTTGCAGGGCCTCCTCCAAGATCCATGCGTGCCTTCGTCAGCCCCGATAGGTGGCTGTGTCTAGGGCCCTCTACTTTGTGTCTCTTAGCGTCCTCCTGATGGAGTCCGTGTAACGGATTCTCTCGTAGTCCTCAGAGTAAATGATTTAAAGGTCTGCTGACCTGAGAACCTTTTCCTCTTCCTTGTTAAGCAGCAATTCTTGACTTCTTTTTGTTTTCCCCCATTTGACCTTCGACTAAATTGAACTATACCCGACCCAGTGGCTCCCACGAAACGCAGGGTGCTGCTTGTGGGTCCAGTGGGGTTTGGCTTTATTCTCCGGGTGCCGAGGCAGGAGCCACATCCCTGTCTCCCAGAGAAGAGCAGCCAAGCTCAGTTCCCAGGAACAGTGACATCCTCAGCTCTGAGGGCTGAGGCCTTACTCTGCGCCAGGGCCCAGCTACAGAAAGCCGAGAGTCATCCCTGCAGCGTGCCCTGAGCCAGCTGCTGCTGTCAGGCTGTCACGCTGCACTTGGAGTGGGTAGAAATGAGACAGACAGGTGACTTTTCGGGGGGAAAAGCCCTGCCTGAAGTTCCCCAACACTGAAAGAATGAATCGTAAGTCGGCTCGCTCCACCCACCAACCCAGGACCTCCTCTGTGTCGCCGGGGAAGGAGCCGCTGGGCATCGCGCATCCTGGAGGAGCTGCCGTGGCAGTTACCGGGCTGTTCTATGGATCTTGCCCCCAAAGCCTCCACCAGCCTTACAGCTCACCCTCTGTATCTCTATGACATCACTTGCAGGGACAAACAGCCATTAATCGTTCACTTTCCAGATGGAGGAAGCAAAGTGCACAGGAGGGAGTGACGTTGCTGAAGTCGGACAGCTGGTTGCTGTTAGGAGGGACCTGTTTCCCATCTCACCTCCCTGGAGTCAGGGTCCGCCGGCCCTCTGGAGTGTGGAACACCTGGGCTTCTTAGCCTCAGCTCTACGTAAACTGCTAAGCAACCTCTAATGCTTTTCCAGTGAACACTGGCTGAGTTACCAGAATTCGAACCAGGAGTAAGACAGTGAGCTCAGGCTGCGGGCCGCAGCCTGGAGGAGGCACAGTGAAACCCCTGGGTGGCAGGTGCAGGACACCCCCACACACTGTGGGTGCCGACCTGTAACTCCAAGGTTTTTCTGAGTCGAAGAAAAGAAAAGAACACAGGATGCTGTTCGCCTTGTTCTTAGGTAACGCGAAACATTCTGACGGCTGTGGAGAGGCTTGCGTCAAGAGATCTGTCTTTCTTTGATGGTGGGCCTCTTCTCTGCAGTCAGTTTTACAGGACTGCTTTTGAGAAAGGATTATCACCAGTCATTAATAAGACACATCGACTGGCTTAACAGTGATTTAAAAACATCATTAATGAAATTTCCTCAGTATAAAAATATGTTCATAACTAATTCAGAAATACCTCATCCATTAAACAAAAATATTGTTGCACAGCTCATTACAAGAGGCTGGGGGAAGGGACAAAGGGTGGGTTTTTCTCTTTCAAGGCACTTGCATAAATTAGGTGGAGAAGAACTGCTCCACTGAGGGCTTTGTGCCGCTCACCCCCACGTACAGTGCTGAGAGGGGCTGGGAGCTGGAAATTAGAAAGCAGCGAAGTGGCTGCGTGCGCTATTACCGAAAGACACAACACCCACGAGGCACGAGAGAACATGAAACAGCCGGCGCTGGGGCCTGGGGCCCGGAGAGCAGAGGGGATGCGTGTGGCGACTGATGGCGGTGTTGAATGGCTTCTAAGTAGCTCGGGTCTCCCAGTTCCTAGAAAGAGCCTCCAACGAGGACGACAGGTCCAGGCTGTGTGCCCTGGGGAGCTAGCCCAGAGCCAGTGTGTCCCCAGGGAGCAGGCAGCCTTTCCACAACAAAACAGCCACTGGTTCTGTCCCTCGGATAGACCAAAGTTGCCAGCGTAACTCTGCAGGGGCCGACCACGGGAAACTGACAGGGTCTGGCGAGGCTGCAGATCCCCAGCCCGAGGTGCCTGAGCTCTCGCGCTCCCCGACTCTCGATGGCGCACTGAGAGTACAGTAGTGTAGTACGGTACAGGAGTAACAGACAGACAGTGGATTTCAAAGACTCAGTCCAAGACTAAGAGTGTAAGGTATCATTGTCATACTGAGTCCATGTTAGAATGCTATTATATGTATTATATATATATATATTATATACACTTAATGAAGTGTCATCAGTTTCACTCTTTTTACCTTTAAAACCCAACCACTAACAAAATGTAAGTGACCCTCACAGCTCAGCTACTCATTGCTTCCCTGAGAACTGTGAACTGAGAGAAGCCACACCCTCCCCTCGGAGCCAGCGCCAGCCTTTACAGCACTGACTTGAATTCCCAGGGTCTGGCTCTCTAGGTCTGGATTCTTTGCCTACTCAAAGGTCAAGTGAAGGAAGGGGCTGCTGGGAATCACTTCAGCTGACCTGCAGTTCTAGTAACCAGCTTGATCCCATTAAACCTCAATCCCATTAAACCTGAGTGGGTAAGGGGAAGACGCGGTTTCATGCTCGAGGAACGCGCAGAGCAGCTTCTGTCACCAAGTGACAGCACTGACATTGTGTCACCTATTCTCAGTCCTGGAGAGGAGGAGGAAGAGAGCTGTGTGCAGGCCTCTGAAACAGTCAGAGTCAATGTTCCTCATCGACAAGAGCTGAGCTGAATGCGGAGAGGGTCAAGGAGTGGTAGCTTCAGAGATTACCAAGCAGTGTCCATCTGCCTTGACAGCCAGATCTGCAGGGCCGAGACCCAGGTCTCTCCTGCATCGAGATCGTTGCATGCCGCTCCCAGGTCTCTCCCTGCATCGAGATCGTTGCATGCTGCTCCCAGGTCTCTCCCTGCATTGAGATTGTTGCATGCGCTCCCAGGTCTCTCCCTGCATTGAGATTGTTGCATGCTGCTCCCAGGTCTCTCCCTGCATCAAGATCATTGCATGCTGCTCCCAGGTCTCTCCCTGCATTGAGATTGTTGCATGCTGCTCCCAGGTCTCTCCCTGCATTGAGATTGTTGCATGCTGCTCCCAGGTCTCTCCCTGCATTGAGATCGTTGCATGCCACTCCCAAGTCTCTCCCTGCATCAAGATCGTTGCATGCCACTCCCAAGTCTCTCCCTGCATCGAGATCGTTGCATGCCACTCCCAAGTCTCCCCCTTCATCGAGATCATTGCATGCTGCTCCCAGGTCTCTCCCTGCATTGAGATTGTTGCATGCCACTCCCAAGTCTCTCCCTGCATCAAGATCGTTGCATGCCACTCCCAAGTCTCTCCCTGCATCGAGATCGTTGCATGCTGCTCCCAAGTCTCTCCCTGCATCGAGATCGTTGCGTGCTGCTCCCAAGTCTCTCCCTTCATCGAGATCGTTGCATGCTGCTCCCAAGTCTCTCCCTTCATCGAGATCGTTGCATGCTGCTCCCAAGTCTCTCCCTGCATTGAGATCGTTGCATGCTGCTCCCAAGTCTCTCCCTTCATCGAGATCGTTGCATGCTGCTCCCAAGTCTCTCCCTGCATTGAGATCGTTGCATGCTGCTCCCAAGTCTCTCCCTGCATCGAGATCGTTGCATGCCGCTCCCAAGTCTCTCCCTGCAGCATGCCTGTTGCAAGTCACTGTGTGACAGATGCAGTAGGTGAAGAAGACCCAGCTCCAGCGGTCACAGGGACGGCAACGGGAGCAAACGGTGAAGCTGTCTTAGCTCAATGCCACTACCCAGGTACAGACTAGAATCACTGGAATTACATTTAATTATTTACTGTATGTGTATGCTGGGGGGGGGTGTGCCTTTGTGGGGGGTGTCAGAGAACGACTTGTGTCCATTCTCTTCTTTCATCTTGGGTCCCAGAGCTCAAACTCAGGTTGTGAAGCTATGTGGCAAGTTCATTTATCCACGGAGCCATGTCACCAGTCCCTGAGGGAGATTTTAAAGCCAGGCTCAGACTGTGGACCAACAAAATGAGAATCGGTGGGTTGGTATTGGTGATCCAAGCATGCCCCGCGCAATCCCAAAATACAGCTGAGGCTGAGAGCCACCTGTGCAAGCCCTTTCCAACTCCGTGGATGCCTGGGAAGAACAGCGGCTCGGTGGGCGTCGAGTTCTTCCGGCTCCCGGCTCCAGCATCTCTTGGTTGTGTGACCCCAGGAAAGCTGTTGAACCTCAAACTTCCTCTTGTTTGTGAATGTGACTATCAAGGCCTATGACGCGGTGGGACGATGGGGTGACGGGTTCCCACGGGGGCACTGGCACAGCAGTGGCTGCTGTCACCATGGCCCTCGCTTCACTGCCCTGGGGACCTTAGCACTTCTTCCCTGGCCGGGCTGTGCTAAAGGATGCAGACTGAGGCTCCTTTCAGCTTACTGTCTGTGAGAATCTCAGGGGACCTTATTGACACATCAAGGCTGACCAACTGGGCCTGAGGTGGGTCCTTCTGAGAGGCCAAATCTGTAACAAGCTCTTGGGAGATGAGAACCAGGACGCAGTGTGGGGACCAGGACTAAACGGAAACGTTTTGCGCGAGAACAGCTCTGACTATTTTTTTCGAGAGGCTTTGGAATGTGCAAAGGGACAAGTCTGACCAGAGCTCCTTGCTGAGAACCCCATGCTTACACTAGCACAGGCCAGCCTAGAGCGGCCTTTCCCGGATTTAGATGTGTCTGCACATGTGTCTGTCTGCACCCCAGGGAGAGCGTGACACATGGTCACGCCTAAGGAGTGTCTACCGCTTTGGGGAAACAGTGGCGCATGGCCTCCTTGACGCTTCAGAAACATCCTTAGCTTTATCTTCACAGTGATGGCATTTCTCAGCCACGACAGCGGTCCCCTCCCCGTGGGAGCGCCACCGGAAGGATGCTGCCTTCGCTTGAGCACAAGCACCTAGTTTACATATCAGTGCATCTCGAAGACAGGCGTGAGGGGTTTCTGGGGACACACGTGCAGAGAATGGGGGATGCAGACGTACCACTGCCTATTTAAGGTTTCTGATGAACGGTAATGTTGAAAACAGCCTTGTCGTTTAGAAAATCTGGATTTTGATTTTCCCCAGAGCATACTGGGTCATCTCTGTCTCCTCACAGAAGCTCCGGCCAGCTCCACAGAGACTCTGATTTTTACGTTCTTGTTTGCTCTACTTCCTTGGGGAACACAGCTTTTATCCTCACAGAGGACAGCAGATAACGGAAAAAGGAGTTGGAAGATTTTCATCCAAATTAAGATACATAATCCTGAAGCAAGCGCAGTTCTGCAAGAGGGACAGTGATGTGTGTCTGTCCTTGAGAAGGTGCCACTTAGCTGTCACTGGCAAGCTTCCCAGCCCTGTGACTTGGGATTAGAATGGTGACAGTGGCTGCGCCTGTGTGGGGAGGGCATCTCCTACCTCCAGGACCCCTGCAGCTCAAGTCCCGGTGGCATCCCATAGAACCCACGGCTCCCTAGGTGACATGTGCTGCCAGTGGAGGGTAAGTGCCGTGCTGTTTAGGGAATAAAGACCTGGGCGGGGCGGGGCGGGGCAGGGTGCGGCAGGGCGGGACTGGGGAGGTCCCTACACATTAGCACAGATGCATTTCCCTGCTTGTTTTCAAGGTTGACTGAACCTGTGAATGCAGAACCTGAGTGTCGGATCTGCTGAGGTCCAGCTGTGTGTAACTCTGAGCTCCGTGCTGGGTGTGGGCAGAGAGCTCCTACTCCACACACCCTTTAACAGAGTTTTATCTGGTAATTACGTTTGCAAGCTTGGATATCCTAAAACTTAAAACCGGATCTTTTCCCAGGGAAATGTCTTAGCTAAGATTAGTTTCCTGATGAATTCTGTGACACATGGAGAGCCAGCATGCACTAACTCTGTGGATACAGCCGACCCTTTCTGAGCCTCAGCTTCTTCATCTGTCAGGTACCTACTACCAAGGGTTGTCCTGCAGATGAAGGCATTAGCACCGCCGGGAAACGGGGATGCAATCCTCTGCTCTGCTTGCTTTCTTCTGTCCCCGGGCAAATCCCTGAGATAGTATTGGAAGGAGACACATCCTTAACTCAAAAGACTCAGAAAATTTGATTTCTTGTATTTGTGTCTTCTATGCTAAAATTGCTAAAGAGATAGATCATTGCCGTTGTAACCTCGAGGTGACTGTAGTTTCCAAGATTCACGCTCCAGGGGCAAAGGGGAAATGTTCAATTCTAACCATCAACAAGGTGGGGGGCAGGATGAGACAAGAATATAGAAACACAGGAATGTGACCCCTGTGATCTGAGAGGCCAGTGTGCTATCGGCCAGAGATGCACATCCCTGGGTGTGTCCCGGAGACAGCAGCACGCAGTGTCGGGCCTGCGGTCCTACAGCACTGCGCATGTTAATCAGACAACACCCTTGATGCGGAGAGAGGCACTCCTAGCCTGTCCTCTGTCACCCTCAAACATCACAGTCCTCAGCCTGGCTGCAGGTCCTTGAGCTTTTTACCGTGACTCTGACGCTGTTGGAAGTCGGTCACAGGCTAACTGCCTTCGAGAGCTCCCCGCCCCCAGTGAACAACTGCAGAGAAACAGGGTCTGTTCAGGATTTACGTGGGTGAGGAAGAGGAGAGCTCCCCAGCACTGGCCTCTAGGTCAGGCATTTTAGAGACTGCGACAGGAAGTGAAGTTTCTCGAGGTGTCAATGCAGTGACGAAGCTTTGGATAAACCCAGAGACCCTGTTCCGGTTCTGGTACCGACCTTCGCAGAACACGGCCTTCCCTGCTTTTTACTTTGAGATTATCGAAATTATCTACTTTGAAATTGGTTTCGTGGGAAGCTATGAACACAGTACGGGGACATCTTGGTTTTCCTAGGACAGATGCCTGCGCGGGGACCGCCACGCCGCTCTGTGGCTGTTGGCCACGCGAGGGCCCTAGCTGCCGTGAGTCCTCACCGTAACTTGGTGTTGCCAGACTGTCTGAGTCTGGCTTAGGTGCCCCGGCATCCGCAGATGCATCACGTGCAACTTGGTGTTTTTTCCTGGTGTTACAACCACCCTTGCTCATGGTATACAAGTCTTTCAGTGTGTTGTTGAAACCTATTCGCTAAGATCCGGTGAGGATTTTACCTCTAGCCGTCGGGACGGCTCAGCAGGTAAAGGAATGTGTCCCGCAGACTGGCAACCAGCGTCTGATCCCTGGAACCCCATAATGGTAAGATGGACCGACTCCACAGGGTTGTTCTTTCCCCTCTGCGAGCACCGCGGCTTAGCTGTGGCCCCGCCACAGGCCCCGCCCCCCACGGACAGCTATCATGTGTACACATCGTAGTACATTTTTAAAAGAACTTACACTCGTGAGTTTTACATATGTGTATACAGAATGCTACATTATAAATACACTTGTGACATGTAAAGCTTTTGACTGCCAGGGACCTGGGAGGATGACATGGGCTTTGTAGAAGTTGGAAAGTTCTCCCTTAGTTTTTCCAGGAGAGACTGAACCACGTGTGTTGACTCTTTAAGTGTTGGGTACATTTGTCCTGTGAAACCATCAAGTTCTGACTGAGATTTCTTTTGCAGGGAACTGTAACATTTGTTTTCTTACTGGGTTTATGACTTCTCAGATTACGACTTTTCATGGAATTGGTCCATATTATTTCAGTTGTTAAGTGTCTGTGTGCAGCATTGTCCCTACTTCCCGTGTACAGGAGGTGAGTATTGTCCCTACTTCCCGTGTACAGGAGGTGAGCATTGTCCCTACTTCCCGTGTACAGGAGGTGAGCATTGTCCCTACTTCCCGTGTACAGGAGGTGAGCATTGTCCCTACTTCCCGTGTACAGGAGGTGAGCATTGTCCCTACTTCCCGTGTACAGGATCCATGAGCATTGTCCCTACTTCCCGTGTACAGGAGGAGTGCATTGTCCCTACTTCCCGTGTACAGGAGGTGAGCATTGTCCCTACTTCCCGTGTACAGGAGGTGAGCATTGTCCCTACTTCCTGTGTACAGGAGGTGAGCATTGTCCCTACTTCCTGTGTACAGGATCCATGAGCATTGTCCCTACTTCCCGTGTACAGGATTCATGAGCATTGTCCCTACTTCCCGTGTACAGGATCCATGAGCATTGTCCCTACTTCCCGTGTACAGGATTCATGAGCATTGTCCCTACTTCCTGTGTACAGGATCCATGAGCATTGTCCCTACTTCCTGTGTACAGGATCCATGAGCATTGTCCCTACTTCCCGTGTACAGGATCCATGAGCATTGTCCCTACTTCCTGTGTACAGGATCCATGAGCATTGTCCCTACTTCCTGTGTACAGGAGGTGAGCATTGTCCCTACTTCCTGTGTACAGGAGGTGAGCATTGTCCCTACTTCCTGTGTACAGGAGGTGAGCATTGTCCCTACTTCCTGTGTACAGGAGGTGAGCATTGTCCCTACTTCCTGTGTACAGGAGGTGAGCATTGTCCCTACTTCCTGTGTACAGGATCCATGAGCATTGTCCCTACTTCCTATGTACAGGATCCACGAGCATTGTCCCTTACTTCCTGTTAAATGTCTGCAGGTCATGTCTGATGCCTTTGCTTCATTTTCAGTGTCCATAACCCGTGTCTCTCTGGAGATTTGTGAACTGTATCAATCTTTTCAAAGAATCCGCTTGTATCTTTATTGACTACTGTTTTCTGTTTCCCCATTGCTCATGGGCTTTGGTTCACTGATTTCTGCTTTTACTTCATAATGTCTTCTCTCCTGGCTGGTTGTTTGTTTTTCTGCTTCTGTCGGGGAAGCGGATGATGGATTTGAGGCTTTTCCTCTCAGTGCTGCGAATCTCCGTGTCCGGGCAGCCTCGGTCAAGTCCCACGGATTCATACCTCGCTGCTTTCACTCAGTCCAGTGTCTTCTTCCTTTCCCTCCAGACGTTCTGACCAATGGATGATGTAAGAATGGTCTTCAGTTTCTTGGCGTTTGGATGTTTTCCCAGGTCTCTGTGTTGGTCCCATTGAGTCTGTCCAACGTACTCTATATGATCTCAATTCTTTCAAATCAGATTTTCTTGATTTGTCACATGGCCTGGGAATGTTAGCCACCTTGATAAATGTCTGCGTCTACCTGTGTTCTGAGGGAACGCTCTGGAAGTGCCATGTGCTCCTGCTGGTCAAGGCGCCGGTGGGAGCATCTGTTTAATTTACCTGTATTTCTGCTCTTCTTCCTCAACTGAGAATGCCTTGCTTTCCGGTTCAGGTGGATTCAGGGTTCCAGGCTGACAGTCCATTTCCTTCCGCACTGCCAGTCTCCTCCAGAACTGTGCTGCGGTAGCACGGTCCCGTTCCCCAGGCTTGACTACCATGTGTCTTTATGTAGCTCTCTTCCCAGAATCCTATCAGGGCTCCATGAGCTTCTTGGTTCTATGCTTGTTTGTTCGTTTTTGGGATAACTTCATCCATTGTTTCCGTAATACTTTCTTGGTCCACCCCTCTCAGCTCACATGTCTCCAAGGATCTCTCCATCTTCCCCTCCGTTAACTCTGTGTTGACTGGACTGCGCATTCTCCTGCTCTCCACCTTGGGGAACCCCGAATGTCTCCAAGGATCTCTCCATCTTCCCCCCCCCCCCGTTAATTATGTGTTGACTGGACTGTGCAGTCTCCTGCTCTCCACCTTGGGGAACCCCGAATGTCTCCAAGGATCTCTCCATCTTCCCCCCCCCCCCGTTAATTATGTGTTGACTGGACTGTGCAGTCTCCTGCTCTCCACCTTGGGGAACCCCGAATGTCTCCAAGGATCTCTCCATCTCCCCCCCCCCCCCGGTTAATTATGTGTTGACTGGACTGTGCAGTCTCCTGCTCTCCACCTTGGGGAACCTCGAATGTCTCCAAGGATCTCTCCATCTCTCCCCCTCCCCCATTAATTCTGTGTTGACTGGACTGCGCAGTCCCTCCGCTCCACCTTGGGGAACCCCGTCTTCTCCTGCTGCCACCTCCACGATTCAGTTACTGTTTTAATTCTAAAATTTTGATCTGTTTTTATTTTTTTCTTCAAACGTTCTGGTTCTCGGAGAAATCTGTCTTTGAGAAATTCCCAAGGCTGCCCATTTTGTCCCACTCGTTTGAAGTTCTTCGGAGCTGTCTGCGGGCGCATTTTGTATGTTACTTTAAGATCTTAATCACATAGCTCTGCCCTCAGCGCCATCTCAGCATGAGCATCCACTCGTTTTTTCTCAGGCGACTCTGACGCCACACAGTGAGTGCCGTGCGGGTGGGGATGCCACCTAATTACCAGGTACGACCAGGTCCCACTGGCTTCTGTTGGAGAAGTTACCACCAAGTAACTTGCCACTAGGCAATTCTTTGGCCTGTGTGTATGTGTGTGTACCTGTGTGTGCATATATGTATCTGTGTGTACCTACGTGCATGTGTGTGTACCTGTGTGTGCATATATGTATCTGTGTGTACCTACGTGCATGTGAGCGTACCTGTGTGTGCATATATGTATCTGTGTGTACCTACGTGCATGTGCCTGTGTTTGCCTATATGTATCTGTGTGTACCTACGTGCATGTGCCTGTGTTTGCCTATATGTATCTGTGTGTACCTATGTGCATGTGCCTGTGTTTGCCTATATGTATCTGTGTGTACTTACGTGCATGTGCCTGTGTTTGCCTATATGTATGTGTGTACCTATATGCACGCATATATGTATCTGTGTGTACCTACGTGTATGTGTGTGTACATATATGTATCTGTGTGTACCTACGTGTATGTGAGCGTACCTGTGTGTGCATATATGTATCTGTGTGTACCTACGTGTATGTGCCTGTGTTTGCCTATATGTATCTGTGTGTACCTACGTGCATGTGCCTGTGTTTGCCTATATGTATCTGTATGTACCTACGTGCATGTGCCTGTGTTTGCCTATATGTATCTGTGTGTACCTACGTGCATGTGCCTGTGTTTGCCTATATGTATCTGTGTGTACCTACGTGTATGTGCCTGTGTTTGCCTATATGTATCTGTGTGTACCTATGTGTATGTGTCTGTGTTTGCCTATATGTATCTGTGTGTACCTACGTGTATGTGCCTGTGTTTGCCTATATGTATCTGTGTGTACCTATGTGTATGTGTCTGTGTTTGCCTATATGTATCTGTGTGTACCTACGTGTATGTGTCTGTGTTTGCCTATATGTATCTGTGTGTACCTATGTGCATGTGTACATATGTATGCATGCCTCTATGCATGTTTTTGTGTGCATATATGTGCATGCCCATGCATGTGTATGTGTGTGTGCCTATGTATGCATATGTATATTTCTGTGTGTGCCTGTGTATATGCATATATGTATATGTGTGCATGTGTGTAACTGCGTGCGTGAAGTGTATTTGTGTGTGTGCATGTGTGCGTTGCTCCTCTCTCCACCATATGGATCCTGGGGATCGAACTCAGGTCCTCAGGGTTGGCAGGCTGGCCTTCTAGCCCCTTGTCAGCAGTGTCATCTGTTTGCTTCATATAGAGACTCTTACGTAAAGCCCATGGTCTCTAGTTGTAGTTGGTGGGGAGGGATAGAGAAGCCTTGCCGGCTGTACTTTACGGCTTCAGGCTCCACACGGGCCCAGTGTTGGCCCTGCTCTGGCTGGTTGGACCCCAGGTGCCCCACTCTGGCTCTCTCCATTGCCTCAGTGAAAGTTCTGATGTACCCCTCCCTCACTGCTGGGAGGAGCGGGAGTTCAGGGGCATCATGTACGGCTCTCCACTGACTCGGGCTAGAGTGGGCCTTCCTGTCCACAACCGCTCTCTGACTTCCTCAGGAAGTAGTGGGGGCTGCTGACACAGGTGTGGGTGGAGTCCAGGTGCTCACACCACCGGGCCCATGGGAGCTCAGTTGCACTTGGTGAGGATGGCAAGCCAGTCCCCTGCTTGGCTTCTCTGACACACCCCAAAGTATGGAGCCCGCGCCTCAGCATAGCCTGCAGCTCTTCAGGTGCCAGAATGGACAGAGTCTGGAAGAGTCCTTGTCTTGTCAGGTGGTGCATTTCCCTACTCCTCGGCTAGAGCAAGCTTTTCCTGCAACTGTGTCTTTCTGGGAAGGGGACTCGGCTGCTTCAGGACGTGGGCGTGAACAGCTCCCACTTGTGTGGCGGTCAGTATTTTAGTGTTGCACTCTTCAACAAGACAATGATCAGAAGTTTCCAGAGGCCACCCCAGCTGCCGGAACTGCAGGCAGGCTGCTCTCCCTACCACAGAATCCCTGTACTCTCATAGTGCCACTCTCCTGTCTCGAATCCTCCCTCTCCTCTGCACTGCCACCTTGCCCCAACCCCCACCTCCAGCAGAGGCTCTCTGTTTGGGCCAGAGGCCACCCCAGCCTGCACAAAACTCAAGTCCAAGTGGATCAAGGACTTCAACATAAAACCAAATACACTGAACCTGATAGAAGAGAAAATGGGGAATGGCCTTGAACACATTGGCACAGGAGACAACTTCCTGAACAGAACACCAATAGCTCAGGCACTAAGATCAATGATTAATACATGGGACCTCATGAAACTGAAAAGCTTCGGTAAGGCAAAGGACACTGTCAACAAGACAAAATGGCAGCCCACACAGCGGGAAAAGATTCTCACCATCTCCATTTCCGATAGAGGGCTAATATCCAAAATATATAAAGAACTCAAGAAACGAGACACCAATAAAACAAATAACCCATTTAAAAATGGGGTGCAGATCTAAGCAGAGAGTTCTCAAAAGAGGAATCTCAAATGTCTGAGAAACACTTAAAGAAATGCTCAGCATCCTTAGCCATCTGGAAAATGCAAATCAAAACTACTCTGAGATTCCATCTTACATCTGTCAGAATGGCTAAGATCTATAACACAAAGAGCTCACGCTGGCAAAGATGTGGAGCAAGGAGAACACTCCTGCATTGCTGGTGGCGGTGCAAACTTCTATAGCCACTATGGAAATCAATATTGTGATTCCTTAGGAAATTGGAAACAGACCTGTCAAGACCCAGCTTTACCACTCCTGGGCACATACCCAAAGGACACACCATCCTACCATAAGAACACTTGCTCAACTATGTTTATAGCAGCTTTGTTCATAATAGCCAGGATTCGGAGACAACCTACAGGCCCCTCAATTGAATGAAAAAATATATTGTGGCACATCTACACAGTGGAGTACTACTAAGCTATTAAAAACAAAGACAACATGAACTTCACAGGGAAATGGATGGAACTAGAAAAAAATCATCCTGAATGAGGTAACGCAGCCCCAGAAAGACAAACACGGCATGCACTCGCTCACATGTGGCCTTAACTGTTAAGCAAAGGACAGAGGCGCTGCAGTCCACAGACCCAGAGAGACTGTGCAACAAGGAGGCCCCGGTGGGGACTCAGGGATCTCCCTGGTAAAGGGGAGACAGAACAGATGGTGCAGGTGGGAAGGGAAGGGAAGGGGTGAGGGGGGCGGAGGAAGAGAATACATGGAAAGATGACCAGAACTGGAGGAAAGGTAGGGAAGAATCAGGAGACCTGGAGCAGTGCAAACTCACTGGAATCTATGAGGGAGACCCTAGCAAAGACCTCTAGTAATGGGCGGGAGCAGTGGCTACTATGCTTTTTCAACCCTCTAGCTCAGGAAAGAGAAAGGATAGGAAGGAAGGAATCTTAACTCCCCTTGTAGCAGCCTTGAAAGAGAGAGAGAAAGGAAGAAATACTCACAGCCCTTTTTGGCTGTCCTTAGCTTGGACAGCAGGAGCTGGACTAGCATCCAACAGACTAACCCACCAACTGCCAACTACCCCTCCCCCAGTCTCTGGGTTATATTTTAAACAAAGTTCCCAGAAGTCCAAGCGGCATGCAATCATTAGGAGAAGCTGCATGTAATCAAATCATAGCCACCAGCAACAAGCAGTCCAAATCTAACTCATTACCATCCACTTCACCTGGGATGGGAACAAAAACATAGCCCAAATACCAAAAAAAAAAAAAAAACCCACTCCTTCAAAGCATCCTGCTACATGGGGGACAGGCCAGGCCATTTCCTTTAACCAGGCAAGGCTTCCAGTGGTGGGACTGGGACACCATTCCAGCCACAAAAACTCCCACCTATCAGCCCTGTCTTCCCTGCAGGATCCACTGGGACAATGGAAGGGCAGAGCACCAGGCTAAAGGATGGAACCCACGACCGATACTCCAGGGCAGGCCAGGAGCTAGAGACTGCATACCCGGGAGAGGACTTCTAAAGTCATCCTGCTCTCCTCATAGATTGGTGCCTAGCCCAGTCTTCATCAGAGAGGCTTCCTCCCGCAGCTGATGGGAGCAGATGCAGAGGCCCAGGGCCAAATAAAATCCAGAGCTCAGAGAACCCCATGGAAGAGGTGGAGGAGGGATTGTGGGGACCTGAGGGGTCGAGGACACCGGGAGAACAAGCCCCACGGAGCCAAGCTCTTGCAGAAGCTGTACAGACTGGAGTGGGAGTGTGTCTCTGAACATTTCTGCTGCCCTTGGGACCCTTCTTCGCCTGCTGGGTTGCCTAGTCCACCCTTGAAGTGGGGAATAGTGCCTGACCCTGTTCCATCTTGTGTCGTGTTAGAGCAGAAACCCTGAGGTGGGGTGGGGGATGCGAGTATGGGGCGGGGGGGGCGTGGATCTGGGGTAGAGGGGAGATGGAAGGAGCTGGGAGGAGTGGAGGGTGGGGAGGAAGGGTGTTAGGATGTACTATATGAGAGAAGAAAAAAAATATAATGTGAAACTTAAAAAAAAGCTGAGTAGTTTTCTGATATGTATATGTATACATATATGTATATGTGCATATACATGTATATACATATCAGAATAGTACTATATATACTGTATATAATACTACCATATACATGCAGAATACTCTGTGTGTGTGTGTACATATATATTCATCTGACGATAGACAACTAGGTTGGTTCCAATTCTTTGTCATACTGGATAAAGCAGCAATAAGGAAGGGGAAAAAAAAGTTTTTTCAGGCTCGAAAGACGGCTCGGAGGGTACAGGTACTTCCTGCCAAGCCTGAAGACCTGAGTTCAGTCCCCAGGCCCACATAGCGGAGGGAGAGAAGCAATCCCTTGCAAGTTGTTCTCTGGCTACACACGTGTGAGCACACACACTAACTCAGGCCTCTTGCAAGAGCCCTGTATGTTCCTAACTGCCGAGCCGTCGCTCCGTCTCCGTGAGTGCATTTTAAAACCGCAGCTCTCCTCCAACGCTTTTTGATGAGTTTAATTCATTCCATGGAATAGAGCCTAGCATCAGCCAGCCAGTCAGAAGTAAACAAATGTCTGACACAAAAATCATTATGATCTCAAGATACTGTCAGAGTTGTTAGGACGCATTTTTATGAGTGTTTAATAACGTAAAGGGGAGGTGCTGCTGGACTCCAGGGAGAGAGCTCCACAACCCTTCAAGTGTTCCGGCGGAGCTCCCTGCCGTAGACTGAACAACAGCAACAAGCAAATGTTTACAGGTTCTTGCACACGGGGAGCTGAGTGACCCAACAAGCAAGAGCATTAGAAGAGGGGCCTGATTGTCCCGTGCCCTCCGTGCTGAGTTGCCATGGAGATGCCCGCTCTGCCGAAGCCCTGGCCTCCTCCTGCGTGGATGGCTAGAGCTGATGGCGATCTGAGGAGCTGCTGTTTGGTCCTCAGACTTGGTCAGTGACACTTTGGCTTTAATAATTTTGGAAAATCCTGTTCCTTACCGAGGCCAAGTGATTCGACTGCAGATAGCCGCCAGGCGGAACGTGAGGCCCTGTGCCCAATGCTGCCACATCCTGAGCCGTCCGTCACTAGGCGGCGTGGCCTCTCCAAACAGCACAGAGCTCGGTATGCGTTAGAGCTCTGAGGGGCCTCGTATTCCATTAGGAGGAAATCAATGCTGTGGAATCGATCTCAAAGGTGTGAGCGAAGAACAGAGGACAGTTCGGATGTATGAAAGCTAAACGATGGCCATCGGTTCCCAAAACAGAGCTCGAAGAGACACGGGAGCGTGAATTGTGAGACTCCTCATTCCCCTGTGTTACCTGCCAGGAACAGGACAGCTGCCTTCATCCTGAGTTTGGGGAGAAATGCGGCAGATTTGAGGGGATTAAAGGAGGGGCAACAATCCGGTTACACCGGCCTTCTGTGAACTACACCTTGTCCTGAAGGACACGCAGTCCGTCCCTGAGGGCTGGGGCTGGGTATCGGGATGAGCTAGACCGAGGGAGAAATGGGCCTCAGGGCAACGCACATGCTGGATTGGAGGGAGGGTAGGGAAGGTGGGAAATCGGAAGGAAATGTGAACTCCACCGTGTGGAGCATGAGGTAATAGAAAACAAATCTGCTTTTGGGTGGCAAGCAGTTACTCCTGGTGCCCACTGAGCCCTGTTTCTGAGGCCCATTCACAGCCCAGGAAGACCTCGAAAGGCAGACAGGATGCCCCACCATGGTGTCTCCTTGGGTGAGCAGTGTAGGTGGGGCTGGCTGTCAGAACCGTGAGCACTTAAATGAATGCTTTTGTTAGATGTCTTCCTCTGCAGAAGGGAAGAGAGGAAGCCCACTTGCCTGGAGCCCATCCCCAACCAGCTGTGAGCCTGCCTGCTCTGTGGTTCAAATCCCTACCCTGGAGCTAAGGTCTGGGGTCTGCAGTCCCTGCAGTCCTGCCAGCTCTAACATGTGCGACTCTCCACAGTAGGTCCCCCTTTCCTCCAGGGCACCTCCTGGACTCTGGCTTTCTGGTCCTGAGCCCTCACACCTTCCTCTGATCTCAGTGAGGACCACACAGATAGATGACCTACTTTCACACAGATGATCTGTGTAGAAAGATCCACCCACTACATGTCAGCTGTGCCTCAGGTAAGGCGACAGTTTAAATCTCTGGGAAGGTGGCCAAGGGAGAACTCTTGCTCATGGGGAGAGCTACTTGGGACACCCTGAGCAACATCAGACCCCCTACCAATCAGGTGGGGAGTGGCTGAGGGTCAGGATGAAGCTCATGGTTACAGCGTCCACGGCACGGAGCCACAGGCTTCTGAGGGGAAGCCTATCAAGCAGACACAGCCTGGGGGCTGATATGCCTCTGAATGTCTCTAGAGCTAAAAATACTACACAGGACTCTCTCTAAAGAAGCATTTAAGGTTCCTGTGAGCCGACACTGTCCACATCAATCCGCCAGATCTCGGCCTCTGGAATATCTGCTTCCAGACTCTGTCACGCCCCTCTTAGGGCCCCTCTCAGGTAGACTTGGGTGCCACTCAGTGTCCCAGTAAGAGCTCCAGGGTTCAGCTCTGTCTGTTAATGCCGTCTTCCCTGAAGAGTTTCACGGGCTGCAGACACCCAGCACAGCCACGCTGTCCATGCCCAGATGCTCTAGAAATGGCTGCATTCACCAGGTTAATTAAATGCATAACTAAATATGTGTAGCTTTATAACCCTCTAACTTGTTCATATAAACACACCTGTAAATCAGAAATATGCATTTTTTTTTTCAGGTCAAATTCCTGAGACTTGACTTTTTAACTTGGAGAAAACAGTTACCGTAAATATTTTTCAATCACGGGCTCGTTACCATGGCCCAAAAATCTAAGGCTGAAATTAATTTTTCAAATGCAGAAGACAAGGAGAAAGAGAAAGAGGAGGCATCCTCTAAATAACCAGAAACATTCCTGCCGTCAGGTTCCCAGAATGCGGTTCTGCAGATGGGCAGGGCGTAAAGAGCAGTGTTGGGATTCGAACCCAAGACCAGCTCATTCCGGACATCTTTGCTGTGGGCTTTCTCAACCACGCCCCTAGAATCACTCTTTCCTACTGTCAACGTGCACAGCCCTTTGCCACCTCCTTACCCAGCCTGTCTTCCCTCAGGCTGTGTCTTTGTTCAGACACGTGGGCAAGAATCTTGTTTATTCACCCTGCTCTTTCTCTTCCTATCTCTGACACAGCCAATACAAAAGAAGAGATGTAAGAATGCTCGTCTCTCGGAAGGCCCTCGGCAAGAGAGCCGACGCCAAGCCAGCCACGTGCACATTCGCTCTGTGCTCCTCTCCGTGGTCCCTGTGGTGGCATGGCCATGGATGGGGTTCCAGCAGGACACAGAGGTGACTTGCTGGTGGTTTCGGTAAGAGAGAGAGCAGCTGTCTGCGAGGACGGGACTCCGCCGGCTGTAGCTCTGCACGCCCACAGCTGTTGCTTCCTGTCAGCTCCAGCCTCAGGGGGAGTCAGGAATTTGGCCAGATGATTGTGCTTCATTTTTGCCATAGGAAGGACAATTCAATACCAAGACTAACCTCCCAGTGCCTTAACACATTAGCTCGACAGCCACTGAGCCTCTGTGACTCAGCAGCAAAGCCACATCAGCACTGGGATAAGGATTCACTTATTAGCAAAACAGTCTCTTCAGTACTGTGCCTGTTTTTTTCCATTCAAGTGGTTTTTGCATTTGAAGTAGATTCTGCCTCCAGATCTTTCCGACATCACTGGGCGACGCCCTAGTAAAGATGGGTCTGGAGGAAGCAGCTAAACACCGCCCGCCAGCCCCAGTCTGAGGCCCTCGGTGCTAGGGTTTTCCCTGGGGCTTCACACTCACTGTCCGCTGGACGTTTTCCCTGGGGTGCCTCTTGGGGCGCACTGAGAGGGCGGATGCCTGGTGATTCGGGCAAGGGGGTGCCTCGTGGGTGCTGGTCAGCATAGCAGGCTGGGTGCACAGTGCTGCTGACGGACCCATTTTGCGCTTTTAGGGTCACCCAAGCTCTCCTCCTTTGTCAGAACCCGACCCGGGCAACAGCCGGAGCAGCACAGCGGCCACGCTGGGAAACGACGTGCAAACCACAGACACAGACACTTGGGCCAAGAATGTGGAATCCATTGCTGTCACGATCCATTATTTCTGGTGGAGCAATTCACTAACGTTTTGGAATCTAGATCATAAATTATGCAGAGCCTCAGCAAAAGAGCTGAGAACACAAACTGCGGTAATAAAACTCCCGTTACTGGAGTCATAAGAGGAGAACAAAGAGAAGGGCAAAGAAGAAAACCACCGTAGGACTTCCCTGACACGCCCCGTCTACCTTCCGACACCATCCACAGAACAACCGTCAGGCAGGACCGTCACGCTAGAAACAGTGAGCGTTCTGAAGAGTGCCCGAGCGCCCCACTGTGCACGCAACTGAGCCTCCTGCACATTCCCAGCGGCTCTCGGGGTTACGTGTCCTCGGCCGTGGCCTTTGGGGTCATTTCTGTAGGGAGGCGTCACAGCTATCGGGAAAAGGGCTCCACGTCACAGGTGGCCTGTGGAATCACGTCACCCCTCCTGAAAACAGGCGACGGCGGGGCCAGGTCTCCTGACTTCCAGCCCTCTGAGAACGGCGGGTGTCCAAAGATTATCTAAAGGACTGATGGGAGGGAGAATGTGCAGATGGGCAAATGGACAGAAGTGGACCAATAACTGTCGCCCACCCCGTGGGGCAGTATGTACAGACGCCAAGGTCAGAGCGGCCATTTCACCGAGATACTTCATAAGTGAGAGAAAACTGATGGGCCCGGTTAACAGCCGTTCCAAAAGCCACTCTGAGGTCGGGGGCTTCCTCGTCTGCTGGGAACCACTGCTGTTCCTGGCCTCACAGGAATTTTATCACTTGGCAGCCATTAGAATGCCCTCCCTCCTTCAGGTGCAGTGCAGGTAAGTGCGGCCGAGCTGTGGGGAGGGGGTGCCGTCAGATGCTCTGAGAGCACACTGCTGCTTCTGCGGTTATTACAGACATGTTTAGAAGCAAACAAAACAAGATCGCACAGAAGGCCTAGAATGTTGAGACAGGGAAAAAGGGACTCACAGTTTAAGCCATATAAGGGAAGGGAGTTATTTTTTCACCAGCTTGGAAAGAAACTTATGGCAAATCCCATGACACAGAAGGAGCTGGCTTCTCTTGTTTGTCTAGGTCAGAATCCCCACGTTCTTGTTTCTGTTTTGTTCTCCTACAAAGAACTACTTTAAATTCCCCAGAGCCTTGGCACCACCTGGGATGGAGAGAAGGGACAGATAAGGAAGAGCCTAGTGTTTCAAGCTCCCTCCTAGGGTGGGGTGGAGATGGGGACTCAGTTCCTGGCACCTCTGCTGAGCCTGTACTATGGGCTCACCCTCACACCTACATAGAGGTCCTTAACCCTGTTTTCACACCTGACATAACCCTCCCCAGACCACATAGCTCAGTGCTACAATTCAAATCAGGGCAAGACCCTGGTTTTTCTGTCCCTGGCTGCCTCCCACAGCCACCCACAGCCACCCACAGCCACCCACCCCCACCCCCAACCCCTGCCCAGGATTAATAGTGGAAGTCTCTTCAGAGTCTCTCAAGATGATGCTCTGAAGCCACCATTCAGTTTCAGACAGCTGGGGTCCTTACTGCGAACAACCGGCTGTTGTCATCTCTCTTTGGTGAGAACCCTTTAGAAAGCCAAAGATGCTATCCAATGGTCGCTCCTTCCTCAAGTCTGCTAATTGAGATGAGTGGAGACATCTATGAGCTTATTTTAAAAGAGACAAATCTATGGGCACATAATAACAGCAGTGCCATTTACTGAGTGCCTGCGATCCCGCTAAGCACTCCTCATCAATTCACAGGGCATCAAAGATTAACACACTGAGAGCTAAGTCTGGGAAGGCAGAGGCGTCTGAGGGGGGTCCCTGACATCTGCAGGGCTCACAACCTGCGGGCACTAGCAGGCAGATGCCCGCGGAGGGGCAGGCACAGACTGTGGGCACAGGAGAGAGCTGACATGGCTCTGAGGAGCCTTGCAGAGACCATGGTGTCTCCTCCAACAACCTCACAGAGTTAGGACAGAATCTGATGCCATGCTGTGAACTTGGTGACCCAAGTTCACCTACTCTTGAAGCCACGCTATCTGCTCCTAGCTGTGGCTTATTAGGAAACTCTCTCTAGCATCTGCCACACAGTTAACAAGGAAATCACACTAACTGTGTGGATGCACCTCACTTTTCAGTAATCAAGCGTTCACACTCCTGTGTGGCTCAATGACAGTCTGGCGAAGAACAACAGACATCTAGCCATTGCCCCCTTTCTTTGAAAACAGACCCTGTAGGTGAAGAGACTTACCCAAGATCCCACAGAGGTGAGGCCTGGTACTCTCAGCTCAGGCCCCAGACATCTAACTCCCACTCGGGAGGCCGGGCACCGCCCCCGGCTTGTGCCTGCCTTGCGTGGTCCCCAGAATGGACGGCCTTCCTCCAAAGGCCCCTTTACAGGGGATGCAGAGTCAGCACTAGAACCAAGTCCCCATCCATGTTCTGATTTAAATTATTTTGTGGGTCTTTTTCCGTTTGAAATGTTTCTGACCGGGAGGGCGGTAGCTATGATAGTGGGGTGTGAACAAAGGAAGGTAAGATCTGCTACCATTCGGCTCCCCGCCCTGGAACACCGAGGCCTTCTGCAGATCTCAGTATCAGGGTGGGCAGAAGGCGTTCCACACTGAGTGGCATCTCACCACACTTTCAGCATTTTAGCTTTGTGTTAACAAACGATATCTCCCCGCGCGTGGCACAATGTAGCCGGTAGTATTTCGAGTCTCCTTGTGTGCCTGGCATCCGTTCTGCTGAGGGCTTGCTTCACGGCCTGCTGGACACACAGGGCAGATCACTTGTTTCTCCCTTTAGCTGCTCTTGGAGACACCTTCCTCCCCAGGGGAGCTTTGTAGATGCTAACACCCTTAGTCCTGGCCGTCCTCAGTGATGGGAGCTACCATCTCCCCCATTTTCACAAGTGGAAACAGCGAGGTCACGGAACCGGCTAGCCGTCAGTCTGCCACCACTGTGTTCTGTGATGACCTGGGCCGCAGGACACCACCCAAGCCCATACACTGCTTTGGAACTGAGTCCTTTGTGCGTGGGTAGCAATCAAAACAAGAGAAATCAACGCTCGACTCATCGTTTCTTTCTACAAGAAGAAAAAGAGCAGCCAGTTCAATGGGGTGAATCCGGAACTCCGAAGCCCCCGGGATGGAGACCAGAGACTGAACCAGAGGAGGGTTTAGTGCAGAGCTCAGGGCGGCTTCACCGGCCCTTTGTCACAGTCGGAGTTTTGTGAGCTCTCCGTGGACAGAGACGACGTGGATGTCTTTCTCCATCAGGCGTGTGAGAAGTACCAGGGCTGTAGAGGCAGACATGCCAGCTTGCCTGATGGAGCCACGACCTGGGGGCCACCATCTGTTTTGTTAAGGCGACAGTCTGGAATTCCTGGGCGAGCTCCAGGTCTCCTTATTGTGAAGCTTCCCCAGTTTTACCGAGTCGTAGAGCAGATTATAGGTCCCGCCAGAGCACCCCAGCAGCTGGGCCACGCTGTAAGCTTTCTTGTCTTACTTGGTATTCCATAATGGACTTGCTAGAACATTCCATCTGAATCAGGGAAATGCAATTACCCACTGCTGTTGCTTCCAGTAAGTGGACAACTCTGCCAATCTGGCTTAAGACTGTAGCCCGTTAAGCTCTGCCACGGGGGCCGGTCTGCTGAGGGCCTGCTCACAGGCGCTGGGCACACGGCAGAGCACTCCTTACACTGTTTAACTGCTCTTGGAGACATTCTGAATGACACCAGTGAAAATCTCCCTGGAAAATGGAGTGCTCCCTTCCCAGAGTCGCCAGCTCAGCCCTCCAGCAGGATGGAGAGAGGACTGCTGCATACCCAGCCGCCTCGCTCCCACTCAGCAGCCTAAGGAGTCAAGCTGGGACACGCTGAGTCAGCAGCAGAGACTAACAGTCGCCTCCTGGCTTTCCTCCAGTTCTGGGGGTGCGTGCTCTGCCTGGAGAGCACCTCAAGAGGAGCCTCTGGAAAAGCGACTTTTTGAAGTCACCGTGACATTACTAATGATGCTGAAGAGAGTCTTGAACATGGAA
>JAMJFZ010003880.1:62500-90754 GCA_026225945.1 Cricetomys ansorgei
GAAAGGGATTAAGGGATCTTTGGAGAGCAGCTGAGGCTTGGCACTGTGAGAGGCCAGGAGAGACTATTGGTGAAAATGCAGCCTCAGTAGTAGTTAAGGCCCAGATTGAAGGGGTCATGCAGAGAAGTTGAGGCTTGGCACCATGAAAAGCTGTGATAATGTTTGTCTGCTGTCTAAAGACATTGTGAAAAAGCTTGATAGGTGTTTGGTTTAATTTGGTTCTGTGCATTAGCAACCCTCATGACTGCTCCTCTTGTAAATGGTTTAGCTGGTGTAGTGTTAAACTGTATTATAGAGATAAAGTGGATTTTTTTTATTAGCTTATACAGAAAAAGGGAAATGTTGTGGAAGTTTATTTTCAATTGTGTTTAAAATAATTGTTTTTATGCACTGTTGGAAAAGGGGATGCATAGGCCTTGGCATTTTGTATTGTCTGCAGGTGTTATATTTACGTGGGGGAAGTTGATCGCTTACAATCTGCACCTGAGGAGTTCTGAATCAATACAAAGTCTTGAGCTGAGATGCTCTGGATTCCACTGTCAAGTATGGCACTGGCCAGGATGGTGGTTCTCTCTGCTGAGGTCTGGCAGTTTCCACATATGAAAATACCTCCTTGTCACTGGTGAGCCCCCCAGCAGTGTAATACTACAAGGCGAGACAGGAGCGTGTAGGAGAAAGAGGCTGATAGGTAACTTAATCAGAAGTCAGACCTGGGTTTGGAAAGTTGGTATATGGAAACAAGACCCACACATACAAGTGGGATCAGTGTGTCAGAGACTTCCCCACTCTTGTGTACGTCAGCATCATGTGCGATGGCCAACATATGCAAGCATCTGTGTCCACCCATGGACGGAGAGAGACAGTTGTTTATCTGCATAACGGGGTACTACACAGCCTCACAGGCAGACGGAATCCTGGCATTTGAGACGACACAGATGAACCTAGAAGACATTCTATCAGTACAATTACCCAGGCACGGAAGACAAATACTTCGCACTTGACCTCTCTATGGGAGCTGGTGCTGAGACTGGAACGGTGACTCCAGAGGCTGGAGGTGAGAGGGGATGCTGGTCGGAGTGTAGCAAGTTTCCGTTAGGTGAGAGTAAGTTCCAGTGTTGTATTCAGCAGCATGGGAACCACGGCTAACGATTATGTGTTATGTATTTTAGAACTGCAAGATACTAGATTTGGACTGTTCTTCCACAACAGTAAATGAGGTGTAATTAATTTTTCTACAGTACAGACATAATTCGAGTACCACACTGTGCCGCATAAACACATATAATTGATATTTATAAATAGAAGGTTAAATAGAGAAAATAGATACAGTTGGAAAGACAAAAAAAAATCCTATAAAACAGCTCAGACGAGAGCAGCTGCGAGACGGCTCGATGGGCAAGGCTCCCAGGCCTGAAGACTGAGCTCTCTCGATCCCTGAAACCCACACGATACAAGACAGGAACAGACTCTCAATAGCGGAAGAAGGCCACGGTGCGCGCGCGCCCACACGCAAACACATGTAAAATGATTGTTTTAAGGGTTCCTGGTTTGTGTTTTGTCTCCACCAGGGGTCCTGACACAATCACACCGGCGGCCGAGAGCCCGGCATCCTTACTCCAACCACAGCTGCCTGCAGAGCGTCACCATCAGGGGACCCCGGAGGCCGTCCGAGCAATCACTTGCTGTGTTTCCAAACATCTATGGATTGTTTATGTCCTCTACTTATTATTTCAACTTTCTCAAAAAAAAAAAAAAAAAAAAAAGGAGTCAGAAGCAAATTCTTACAAAGCCATCCCAAACCGTTGGGTCCAGAAGAATGAACCCGAGATCCAAAAACACAGCCACAAGATTCTGAAAGAAAGCCCGTCCCCCATTCCCACCTCCTGGGCTCTGGGCATGGCACTGGTCCAGCAGGCCGAGCCCAGGACAGATGGCGGCTCCCGGGTCCACATCTGTCTTACCACCTTTAGCCAAGTGAAGGGCTGGCTACATGGGTGTCGCTACAGACGGAACGACGCTCGGAGACTGCCAGGTGTGGGGCATGCAGGGGCCAGGTGAGGGCGGCGGGAGCCCGAGCTGCAGCCACCGAAGCTCAACAGTGAGCTGCCAAGACAGCAGGTGCTCAGAGAGGCGGGCGGGGAGAAGGAAGGGCTAGTGCCCACAGGGAAGACCCGCCCGCCTGAGTCTGAGAAACAAACTTGTGCTCAGAAATCAAGGCCTCCGCGGTCCCTCCGGGGCTCCTGTCTGAAGTCCCAGCTGAAGAGTTCTCAATGCTCAGGACAGAGCCGCCTAATGGGAAATGCCCCCGTGGGGGCCTCTGACTCATATAGACTTTATTCAGCCTCACATGCTCATAATCATTTGTGTAAAGAAGAGGAAAACCTCCGAGCACTAATTAGAAAGATAGAACTGTTGTGTTTTCCTCCCAATCACCTTATCTTCTTTATTCGGTTCTTGAAGACTCAGCTATTAAAAGAAATTAAGTAATTCATCAAGCCCATTTCAATTACCTGCTGCTGATAACATCAGATTACAATTAGCATCTACAAATGAACCAAGTGCCAACTGCCAGGCTGAAACATAAGCTAATTTACTGCGAGGCTCTGCCCGCTGGAGACGCAACTCTGGGGCCTAGCACCTCCTCCTCATTCCAGCTGCAGCTGCGCAGTGTCCTGTGGGTCCAGGGCTGCCCTGCCCACCTCTGCTGGTGTCACAGATGACGTATCTGCCCGCAGAGCACTGCGGCTTTCAGGCAGTAACACCAAGGCAGGAAGGTGGACAGATCCTTGTCCCAAAGGGACAACCCAGTGTTACTAATATTTATCAGGCACTGGTAGGTGTGGGGTGTGGCGCCTGGTGCGTGTTTTGGAATTGAATCGTTCTCACAAGTGCTCCATCAGAAAACTCAGCATTGGGGATCTCTCTGTTTCTCATTTCTCCTTTAATCAGGGAAGGGGCATACTTGTTCCTTCTCTTAGATATCTAGAAAAAAAAGGGGTATTATTTCTTTTATATTTATATTCTTCCCACCTTCAGGTGGAAGTGTGGCTTCCCACACTGGGGCCGTCACCAGGCTCGGGTAATCTATCTGCCATGTAGGCGGCTCCACACGAGAGGACCATGGTGGCTACGTCACAGTGCAGAGCTATCTGCAAGTCCTGCCTCTGTGGCCTGGATCTGGCTGATAGGCAGCTCCCCTCCTCTGTTCACAGAGCTCTATGGTTAGGACCTACAGATCCTCGGGAAGGTCTGGCCCGGCATGAGGCATCCCGAGCCCCTTCTCTAGGGCGGGAGACGTCTACAGTGGCTTTGGTTTTATAGAAATGCTTGGCACCTTGGACGGGCAGAGCGGGGCCATTGTCCTAGGCTGCTCTATAACCCGGCTCACTCATCTTTAGGCTGGTGGGCGGAGCAGGTGTCCTATGGCTGCAGCCTGCAACTAGGTCACCCAAGCGAAGGCTCCTTGGGTTGCAGAGTCCGAGAGATGTGAAATCTGAGACCTAAAAGTTTTAACCCGTTCTGACTCCTGTGACCTTAGGTGAGTCATAAATGCCCTTACTCCTGGGATAAGTTCATCTCACGAGGATAGTGGTGTGACGGAAAGTGCTAGAAAGCATAAACCGGGGTCTGTGCTACCCTGCCGCGACCTGCCGGTGAGGTCTCACAGGTTGTGACGGTGGAGAAGTCGCTTTGAATATGGCCCTGCGTGTCATTCTGAGGATTTCCAGAGGAAAGCACTCAACTGAACTAGATTCATTACTGTCTGTAAACATACTTGTAAAGCCAGGCCTCGTTCCTCTTGAAGAGAGCCCAACTTCCAAATTGAAATGCATAGAGGGTGAAAGAGAAGGATTACTAGCAACATTTTCCCTACAAGGATCACTGCTGTAAGAGTACAGAGTTCCACAGGTCCGCAACAGATGGCTAACGTGTAGCGTGTGCGTGAACAGTGCTTAACTAAGGTGTCTGGAATACGTGTGTGCTATGCAGATGATACGTAACACTATTCCAGTGACCTTGGGAATTCAGAATTGTTCTGATTCACACCGCCTGGCTTCATTTTCCAGATGCGATCTCTAGAAACATTATTCAGGTAACAGCATGGCAGACAGACACAGTGTTTGGTTGCCATCACTTGCTGGTTTTGAGGAACAGTGCGTACCCCCAGAGTTGCAAACACAAGTCCCCAAAGAGATCACAAACGCCAGGGTGGGTCGCTGTCTTCTGAGGCTGTGGGAGCCCTTTGTGCTGCAAGTCTCCGAGACTCGAGGAATTAAGACCGTCACAGTTTGAATTGGTTTCCACACTCAGTGGCCTGCTTGTAGGAGGGCTGACTGTGACAGCGGGGGCGAGCAGGTGGCCCGGAGCAGCTCTGCACACACCCCGACAGAAGCCCCTGCTCTCACTCGCTGTAAAGAGCGCGGGACCCACCCCGCGTCTACTGCTCAACAAGGTCTGTGGAGCCATGTATGGCTTATTAAGGGGACAAACCAGTTAGTGACCGCTAGTCTTCGTTCCCTTCCATTCCCCAGATGAGCTACTTCCTAGACCCAAAGGCATCTTTAAAGAAGAGGGTTATCTTCGGGTAAGGTACTGGGTGGTCGACAGGCCTCCGGGCCTTCTCGGGACACGCTTTCCGCCTCTCGCTTCAGACTAGTGACGACTAGGCTGAGGGTGACCTGTGGCCAGTGCCTCTGCCAGGGGTGCAGCAGATTGAGTTGTCACCTTTGTACGATAGAGATGTGGATGGGGTGGGGGTCCGGGGATGCGGGTGGGGTGGGGGTCCGGGGATGAGGGTGGGGGTCCGGGCATGAGGGCGGGGTGGGGGTCCGGGGATGAGGGCAGGGTGGGGAGGGTAGGGACGGGTTGGGCTTGGTGACACAGACAGACCCAGCCATCTCACGGTCTCCCTTCTTACTTTCCCAATCACACTTTATCCAGAAGTGAGATGAGAGGCTTTCCCAGTCAATGAGAAGATCTGTGACAACCGGGAGCTGGAGAGCATTAATTGGGGTGTCAGTCTGGCGATCTATTCCACAGCACATCAAAGGTTTGATTTCAAAGTGCCTAATTAGAACCGCCGAAACCCTGGAGGTGACAGAAACACTGTCGGCAAGCACAGCTGTCTGGAGCTTTAAAACCCGAAGAGGTGACCGTTCCCACGGCCTCTGTCAGCTCTAGCTCGTGAGGAAGCGGTTACTCGGACAGCACCCAGGCCGCTCTGCGGTTCATAGGATCCTGAGTCACAGACAGCTCCCTGTTTGATTTCAAGGCAAGTGAAAAGTAGGTGATAGACACTAACACATTCTCTCCCAGCATCTCCACGAGCTCCGCCATGCCCGCTCACAGGTCAGGGAGATCTCAGGGAGCCGAGCTCACTTCCCTTGGCTTCTTTGCCATAAACACTATACCCGTCACATCCCGAAGCTCTCTTCTGCCTGAGCTCCACCTGGTCCTATCCCCCCAGGGATCCTGGCTCAGTCTCCCCGGTTGCCTTTCCCTTCTGTGCTCTGGATGTCACTTTGACATCTGTTTGTGGTTCTATTGACCCATGGTCTTTTGAGGGAGGAGTCAGTGCTGGGAGCGCAGAAAACTGAGCTCACGAGAGCTTTCCCCAGCCCCTTCCTCTCCCCTGGTTTCTTTCCAAAGCTGTCGCCATTTTCGTCATCACCAAGGCACACAGCTTTGTGTTTGAACTCTTACTTGTGCATACTGAGATCTCATGCCTCGTTAAGGTCATGTGCACCGACACAGACAACAGAGCACAGGGCAGCTCCCACGGCCCACGGACTCTAATGCCCCAGAAGCCACTGTGCGAGTCCACGCGCAGCGGCGATTACCCCGAAGAGATCAGGAAGAGACTGGAGCTGGAAGCAGTGTGCAGAAAGCAGGGGTCAAAGGTTGAGGGTGACAGACAGAAGCAGACAGAGATCGGAAACAACAGAACACAAGGACACCCTCCTGGAGGGAGACGGAGAGGCTGAGTGAATGAAGCGGGCTCTGGGGACGTGGCCCCACGCCACAGGCGGGGCAGGTGGCAGCCATGCCTACACCCACAGATGTGCCTATGCATGTGGTAGAGGGCATGGAGGGCCTACCAGATAGCAACTTAGTTATTAACAGTAGCTCACTTTGGGGGGTGGGCAGAGAAGGAATGCGAGGGGCCAGGGCTCCATTTCTGTCTTGCTCACTTTTGTGAGAACTTTTTCCACAAGAGTATATGCTACTGTTGTAGCTTTAAAACAAAAGTCCCTGGTGTAGGTAGAGGCAGGTGGATCTCTGTGAGTTCGAGGCCAGCCTGGTCTACATAGCGAGTTTCAGGACGGCCAGAGCTACACAGTGAGACCCTGTCTCAGATAAACCCAAACAGCAACGGCAACAAAATCATCAAACTGCACAAAGAACATCCAGAAAGAAGGGACAGTGTCCTGCACGGAACGGGTTAGGGGACTTGAGTGGCTGAGTCTGAGCTAAATCTCAAAAAGGCCTCTCAACTCTACCTGAAGAGAACACTGTTGATCCCCCCTGGGGGTGGGGTGCTTCCAGCAGTGGGCAGCAGCTTCCTCTCCGAGCCTAGGCTGCTGTAGACAACAACACAGGGGTGGGGAGAGGCGGGAAGACAAACCCCAAACTGCTGGTGTGCGCGCGCTGGTGAGCAAGCTGGTGAGCGGTGCTCCTCCGTGGCCTCTGCTTCAGTTCCTGCCTCCAGGTTCCTGCCCTGAGGTCCTGCGCTGAGCTCCCTGTGTGATGGACTGCAGGCTCTAAGATGAGAGAAACCTTTTTCTCCCTGAGTTGCGTTCAGGCGTGGTGTTTGTCACAGCAACAGAACCCTAACTAAGACAGCCTCTAAATTGAAAGTTGCAAAGAAAGGCTTCCCCTGCCACCCACCAATAGGAAGAGTTTGGATTCAGTCACGTTAACTACCTGGTAAAGCAACAGCAACACACTGAGGTTTTCCATGGATAATAGGCATGCCAGAAGGAAGCTTCCCCGTACGTCTCTCACGGTATGATATATGCTCCCACGTTACACACACAGAAAGCGTGACAGGCGTCAACAACCATCACCGCGCTGAAACCAGTGAATCACACCCTTTAAAACTCGCAGAGGGAGGATACCGGCCAAACTGGAAGAAGAACTTTAAAAAAGTCAATCAGTAGGGTCCAGCCCCAAGATGGATCACAAGGATCTAGCCGTCAAAGGCTTGAAAAGCACGTGTCTAGGCTCGGCTGCGTAGAGGTTAGAAACACTTTCCACAAACAAACATAAAAATCTTAGTGCTAAGAAGTGAGCCAAATGAACATTCTAAAGGCTAAAGAAACGCAACACGCACTGTAAAATCTCCTCTGCAGGAAAATAATCAGGCTTGCCCAAGAGAGGGTCTAGGTCTCCGGGCACAGCCGGAACGCTTGACCACGGTGGCATCGTGCTCACCTGTCGGCCCTGCTGCCAGCGCGGTTAATCTTGGGGACCTTGAGTCCTGGGGTAATGAAGACCTCTGCTCACGCGGTCAGCTGTATCACACGAGCAAGCTCCAGAACGAACTGGATGCCACGGCCCATGAGCCTTTCAGGCTGGTAACTCTGAGGCCTCCGCCCCATGAGCAGAGCCTGGTCAGCAATCACCCTTTGCCACCATCGCCATTATGAATATGGCCGCCGCCAGCCAGACCTGGGGTGGCAGGCTCAAGATTCAGCAAGAGGCCCTCCCTGTCTTAGGAGAACAAGGCAGGGAGTGGCAGAGGATCCACATGGGCACACACGGGGAGGCACCCCTCGTGCAGGTGTGGGCACCAGACACACACGATTTAAAAAACTTGAGTCTCCTAGACACTGCATTGTTAACAAATTTTGGTCTCACTCTCCCGTGGCCAGAGACGCTGGGGCTTCTGACGCGGTGACACTCGAAGACTGTCGCCTGGGCCGAGCGCCTGGCACTGCTGTTCAGACCACCGTTGACTCTTGACTTTTAACATGCACGCTTGTGGACTGTCAAGAACACCCGTTTAGACGAAGCCCCGCCTGTCAGTGTGGATGTGTTTGTTCCTTCAACTACGGAACACTGTGTTCCCAGGGAACCCCGCACGCGAGTCCGCTCATTCTCTCCAGGCCGCACCCTCTGCATCCCGGCGAACGGGCCACAGCCCGGGGTGCGCGGCGCGCTGAGCTTCCCTGTGGGGTGATGGGACACGGGCTGCCGGGGATTTTTGGACATTAATTTTCCTTTGGGTCTTTTTATCATTGCTGACACCCCTTCCTCCTCGAGTCGACATCGTCTGGTGCTAATGTGCCCCCCCATGGGGATTCCTGTCGTTTATATTCATTTAAGTGCAGACAACTCAGAGTTGAGCGGTGATGAGTTTTCCGTGACCTTCGGTTTTACTTCATTATTAAAAAAGTTTAGTTTCATACATGTGAGTGTTTTTGCCTGCACCTATGTCTGCAGTGTATGTCTGCATGTCAGTACTCCATGTACACATGGAGGCGAGAAGAGGGGGTCTGACCCCCTGGGACTGGAGTCCAGATGGGGTCGTGAGCCACCACCATGTGGGTGCCGGGAACCGACCCCGGGTCCTCTGCAGGGCAGCCAGTGCCCCTAGCCACTGAGCCATCTCTCCCTGCGCCTCTCTGTGATCTCCCGGCCTCTGCACCTGGGGCCACCATCCTTCTGGTGTTCCTCCGTCCCCTCTACCCTGGCTCCCGGGGCCACCATCCTTCTGGTGTTCCTCTGTCCCCTCTGCACCTGGCTCCCGGGGCCACCATCCTTCTGGTGCTCCTCCGTCCCCTCTACACCTGGCTCCGGCGTCGTCCTCTTCGGCCGCCTCACCTGGCGCCTACACGTTTGCGCAGTGCTTCTTGGGGGTTTGCTCTGAAGATCTGAAGTGTTCACAGTTTGGAGTCTGCCTTGAGCCGACACGAGAACGCTTCCTGTGAGACCCGGGTACCTGGCAGCCTCGCCGCAGACGCTTCTGCTCCACTGGCAGCTGCCTCGCGGATCGCTACACCTGCGCTGTTTTCCAATACAGCATTGCATGTTTGTCCTGAACAGCCAGTTTAATTACTTAAGAGGAAAACAATGCTTTTTTATTTATCTGTGTATTTACCATTTCTAGTACTCTCTTCCTCTCCAAGTACCTGAGCCTCCACATGGCATTTTCCTCCTGTCCAAAGGACCTCAGTGAGCACGTCTTACGGTTCTCCACCTGCGATGGGCTCTTCAGTGTGGTCCGCCTAAAATGTGCTGTTTGCCTTCGTTCCTCTAAATCTTCTCCCTGTCACTTTGCTTTTGTTTTCCGGTTCTCTGCTGGTTTGGCTTGGACTGGGACAAGGACTCGCTCTGTAGTCCTGGGTGAGCCTCCTGGGTGCTGGGATTACATAGGCACACGTACACCGCTCACCTTCATTCCTGAATAGTTTTTCTGGATAGTTTTGCATTCTAGGTTTGGTGGGGATTTTAATCTCTCTTTTAGCACAACTTTAATCCCAGCACTTGGGAGTCAGAGGCAGAGGCAGGTGGATTTGCATGAGTATGAGGTCAGCCTGGTCTACAGAGTAAGCTCCAGACCAGCCAAGGCTACATACTAAGACTTTGTTTCAGCCCCACACTCCCGCCAAATGTCTTCCCAGTGTCTTTTGACCCCCTTTGTTTCTGATAAAGACTCGGTAGATACACCTTACTTTCCTTGACTGCTTCTGAGATTTCCTGTAACGCTAGTTGCAGCAGATGGATTATAATATGCCCAGATATAGCTTACGGGCAATTTGCCTTTTGAGTTTTTGAGTATGCACCCATCCACCTGCCTATCTATCTATCATGTGTCTGTGTCATTTTATCTAAATCTCATCACACATAAGCAATTTTTATCTATTATTTTTCAAATATTTTCCTTGAACCCTTCATTCTGTCTTGTACTTACAAGACTTGGACCATGGTTCTCTTCCTGTTTCTTATTTTCTTCCTATCTTCCTGAAAAGTTCTGCCAATGTGTCCTAAGATTCACTAAGTCAGGGCTGGGAAAGCAGCGCTGGGAAAGCAGCTTGGTGGGCAGACTGTTGATACACAAGCATAAGAACTTGAGTTTGGATCTGCGACACCCATGCAAACTCTGGGTGCTCCTGGCAGCCTGCCTAGCGCTCTAGTGCTCGGGAGGCAGAGACAGGGGAGTCCCAGGGCAATATGGCTGCCTGGAGGGGCCAGATCAGATCAGTGAGCTCTGGGTGCAATGAGAGACCCTGTCTCAACCTGTAAGATAGACAGCGATTGAGGACCTCCAGTGTGGTCTCTATACACACGTGTGTTTTCCCTCAACCCCCCCGCACGCGCGCGCGCACACACACACACACACACACACACACACACGCACGCATATTGTGTATACACGAGAATGTACAAAGTCTCTGTCATCTCTCATTGACCATTGGTGATTTGGAGGCCAACCGAGGTGTCTGTCAGACATGCCCATCCCCAGTGTTCAGTCATGAGCAGGACTGGAAGGCACCAAGCCTCCAGGATCTGCCCGTCTTTGCACCACCCGCCCCCAGCTCTAGGGTTAGGCTTGCATGGCCGTGCTCAGCAAACACCCCTGCACCAAGTCATCTCCTCAGCCCGGCGTTCTGGTTATGGATTTTTTTCTGCACAGTGCTAGAAATTGAACTGTAGGCAAATGTCCTACCACTAATCTCTATCCCAGACCCAAATACTTAAAATTAAGCCAATGGACCAAAAAAAATCATAAATGATCTTATAAAATTATTTAAGTTCAATGAAAGTGAAAACAATGCAGAAATTTCGTGTTGGGCAAACCAGTGTTCTAAGGAAGCGTGAGACCTTTATGTGACAGCGCTGACAGAAGGGGTCACAGTCGGCGATGCAAGGTTTGACCTTGGGGAGCTAAGACATGACTCAGAGGAGGGGGGAGAAAATTATACAAGACACAGGCGGAAACACATGGAGCAGCAAACGCACACAGCCAAGGCAAAGATCGGGTCTTCTTACAAACAAACCAGGAAACTGACAGGTTTCCAACCAGAACGATCTGGAAAAACAGCTATGTTTGAGGAAGGGCTACAGCATGTACTCCCCGCTCAGTAATGAAGGGAACACATCCTCGAACAGCCTTCTTAGCCTCTCCCACCCCGGATCCTCGAGGGCTCGCAAATGGCCAGGAGGCTCAGGCTCAGCAATGAACTTGGCTTAGGCTTCCAAACACACCTGCATCTCGCATCACTGTGCGGGTTCATCTGTTTGGACACGGAGACCAGAGGCTTCACCCAGGTACCTAGGTCTCCAGTCACTCACGAGTCTCTTACAGTTCCTCGCGTTTGAATGCCTTGGCTGTAACCGACTGCTCTTGAGCCAACTGTAAATATGCCTCCCTTATAGGTCTTTCACAAAATAATTCTGCATTTATACTAGAAGTACCAATGTTATTTTTGAATGCACATAATTTTGAGGAAAAAGATATACTGTGGGTTAATAAACCAAGAGAAGTCATCCCTACGAGCAAAAGTTATATTTCCCTCAGGCCTTTTAATCACACACAGCTTCCTGTCACCTCCACACTCCTCAGTCCATCAGAGAGAGGGGCTTGCTCTTCTCTCTGGATGGGCTGAAAGGTGAGGTATTTTGTGCCCAGCAGCGTTTTTAATTCTCAGAGCACGGGAGAGACAATGTGATTTACAGGAGGCATGCTCAGGTGGTATGGCTGAAGGAAAGATACAAAATCAATTTTTTTGAACACTCAAATGCCTCCAAAACACACAAGCCCCCGAAACAGACAGTGGCTTCTCCAGCCATTTCCAGCATAGACCATTGGCCCCGGGGTAAGAGAGGCGGGTCCTTACCCAGATTGGAGGATGCACGGCCTTCCGCAGCCCGGTCCTTGAGGTCCTCAGCAATGCTCAGCTGCTGCTCGTGATACTGCTTTGCCCTCTCCAGGTCCTGCATGCACCTGGCGGCGTGGCCCAAGCCGGCGTAGGCCCGCATCTCGATGGCCTTCTCCGACAGCTCCTGTGCCAGCTCCAACACACAGTTGTGGTAGGACATGGCCTTGTCAAAGTTCCTCCGGTAGTGGTAGGCGCTGCCCAGGTTGCTGTAGGCTCGGGCCTCCTCCCGCTTGCTCCCCAGGTCCTTGGCTATCCGCAGGTGCTGTTCGTGGCACTGCACGGCGTTCTCAAAGTCGCCCATGGCGATGTACACAGCTCCCATGTTGCCGAGTTCTCGGGCTTCGGAGAGTTCATCTTTGGACTGCTTGGCGAGAAGGACACACTGCTTGTGACTCGCCAGTGCGTTGGGGTAGTCGCCGATGGCCGTGTACACGTGACCCAGACTGCTCAGCGCCGAGGACGCTGCCTGGAGGAGAAGACAAGGCAGGGAAATGAGAACACACCAGAAAATGGCGTTGGTTTGTTTCGGCAGATAAACCTTCAGAGTGTGTCTGGAGCTATCCACCCAGTTCCCAACGGTGCTTTCATCAGAAGACCCACACAGGACGGATACAAAGCGCACCCCACAGCGAGCCCCTCGCAGAAGACAAAGGCCACGTAAGACGTGCTGTGTGAAGGTCTCCAGAAAAATGGAGGGTTTCATGTAGTTTTCATCTGAAAGCCTTACTGAAATTCCTAACAGTCGCTGTATCACAGCTTTATTAATACCCACTGGCCTCTGCGATAGAGAGAATGCCGAAGGACACTCAAATCTCTGACTAGGGTGGCAAGCACAGGGAGCCGGAAGACACGGCGTGGCTCCGAGCCAGAGCACAGGCTCTGGAGGACCCCATGTGGCGTGCCAGAGGACCCCACGTGGCTCTAACCCAGAACATAGGGCACCGGAGGACCCCTGCGTGGTTATGACCCAGACCAGAGGCTCTGGAGGACCCCCCACCGTGGCTCTGAGCCCCTGTGCATCTCTCTCCCAAAGCCACTGGCACACGTTGGGGGCTTGGGGGATACTCTCTACCATGGCTTACAACCCTGGGAGCCAGAATCTTCCAGAGGGCACTGCTTTCTTTACCTGCTCCCCTAGGTGACCTGGGGCTTAGATCTGGATCAGAAATAAAGGGGACCTGTGGGTGGGGCCTAGCCAACACCTCAGAACCAGGCAGCCCCACCTGGCTGGCCCACACCCCTGCTTGTGGAGCCTCCGAGCAGCAGGAGGGCCGGGCTGCCTGCTGGGACCCCACACACTTTGCACATCAGTCATCAATATCAAATCCTGTCGCCAAGGTTTTAGTGGGACCGGTGGTATATCCTCCCTCCACGTGCACACAGGCCTGGACTCTGGGGTTCCGGTTCTAGGTTATTTGTGCAGAGATGGAAGAGGGGGCTTTGGAAGCTTGCCTCTCCTTTCCCTCTCTCCTCCCCTCCGCTCCTCTCCTCATTACAGGTCTGCAGGCCTGTGGCACTGGGTCCCCTTTCTCCTTGCTGTTTCCATCTCTGTAACGTGAGCCTACATGTGACCCGGGAAGGACAAATGGGTCCAGCTCCAGAGTAGCAACAGGGCAGAGCTGTCCCTGGGGAGGGGCCTCCCTCCATCAGATGTGTTGTCTGTGCCCTTCCCAGGGCTTCTGTTAACATCTCAGACATGAGAGCTGCTCTTCCCTGTTCTCTCTGCTTGTCAAGTAGTGGTTCTTGCTTAAAGGAGCTGAGGCCTTTTCCACAGTGCTTCTGAGTGGTGTGCTTGCAAAGTGAACTGTATAAGTGGTTTTAAAACACACGTGTTCCAATAAAAAGATTCAGAAATCAGGGAGGAAGTAAGTACTTACAGGTTTGTTTGGTTTTGCCCCAGTAGTGAGGGAAGATACAATTCCAGGATTTAATGCCTGGCTGTGGCAGCAACGATGTCACAAGGAGACATGCCACTAAGACAGTGTTGGCCGCAGGTCCCACTCTGTGAGTCTCTGGGAGGCAGAGGTGGGGTGCCTCAGCAGCCTACTATACTGCAGAAGTGGGGTGCCCCTGCAGCCTACTATACTGCAGAGGTGGGGTGCCCCAGCAGCCCACTATACTGCAGAGGTAGGGTGCCCCAGCAGCCCACTATACTGCAGAGGTGGGGTGCCCCAGCAGCCTACTATTACTGCAGAGAGGTGGGGTGGTTGCCCAGCAGCCTCTACTCTTGCCCCGAGGCACCCAGTGCCCCAGCAAGCCCTACTATACTGGCAGAGGTGGGGTGCCCCAGCAGCCTACTATACTGCATGAGGGTGGGAGTGCACCCAGCAGCCAGCCTACTATACTGCAGAGGTGGGGTGCCCCAGCAGCCCAGCTCCCATACTATACCTGCAGCTACTTGGGGGTGCCCCAGCAGCCCACTATACCAGAGGTAGGGTGCCCCAGCAGCCCACTATACCAGAGGTGGGGTGTCCCAGCAGCCTACTATACTGCAGAGGTGGGGTATGCCCCAGCAGCGTACTATACCTGCAGAGGTGGGGTGTCCCAGCAGCCCACTATACCCAGAGGTGGGGTGCCCCAGCAGCCCACTATACCAGAGGTGGGGTGCCCCAGCAGCCCACTATACTACAGAGGTGGGGTGTGCCCCAGCAGCCCACTATACCAGAGGTGGGGTGCCCCAGCAGCAGCCCACTATACCAGAGGTGGGGTGGCCCCAGCAGCCCACTATACCACAGCTTTCTCCCACTGCAACCCTTAACCAGCACCACCTTCGCAGTCTTCACTTGCTGCGTGAAGTCTCTCTCCTCTTCGCACCTTCTCCATCCCTCTCCCCTGCATGGTTTTCTTTTCCATCTGAACCTCACCAGAGAGGACCCAGTCCAGACTCCCAGCCAGAGCAGCTTTGCTTTCCTCGTGGTGAGATACACAGCCCCTACTCTGGGAAGACGGCAGTTTAGTACCAGAACACACTGAGTTCTTCAGGGTACTCTGCCTCCGGGACTTGGAGCAAGCAACCAACCAAACAGCTCTGAGCCTTGGTTTTACGGACACCACTTCTACCTTCCCGAGCACAAGCCAGGAGCTGAGCATCTTAAGCAGAGCCCCGAGCTCCCCCGTCAAACGTGTGTAAGCCTATAAATAAATTCACTTGCTAGCTTTGCAGAGTAGATCTGGTTGGAGGCAATGGCAATGTACCTCGAACGCTGGAGCAGACAGATTGATAAGGCCCAGGCTAGGCACAACAGCCCAGGTGTCACTGTGCTTGGAAACTTCTGGTTTATGGCAACTTACAAACGACGGCTCGGAGAGCTTGTGTGCTTCTGCGTCTTCATTTCTCTAAACGCCAGGAAGACGCGGGGGAGCTACCTCATCGAAGCTTCTCTGAGCACAAGGAGAGGAAACTGCCAGGGCACCTCTGTGCGGGGATGCGTGGAGGAGGGCACTGGGGCATGGGCGCACAGAGCATGCGCCGTGGCTTCTGAAGCCAGGGGCAGGCTCACCACAGGACAAAGGGACCCGAGCAGGTCTGAGCGCCCGAGGTCACTCCGCTCCTTCACCCTGTCTTCCGCATTTATAAAACGGCGCTAATAACAGCATCGGACACACTCGGAGGGGCTGGGCTGCGCTGGGATGGCACTGTACCGAATGGTGGGGGGGTGCTCTGTAAACTTGCAGGCAAGGTGCGCTGTTGGGCGCTGATGACCCCGAGCCACCGGGCTGGGCTGTGACCAGGCAGCCACACAAGAAGCGGCCACTGAAAGCATCAGTAGTGAGACCGAATATCTATATCCTTATCAGTTTCACAGGAAATAAGATCTAGAGTTTTACAGCCCCGGAGCAAGTAACATGTGATGGTATTTATCAGCTACGTGTGTGTCCTGAAATCAATCGCCTGTCTTTGTTCCTGTTCCTGAAGAATCAGGGTAGATCTGAAACAGTAAGGGGGAATGTGCAGCCCCCCTTCTGCTTCCCCACCCCCTTCTCCCCCTCCCCCCATCGACTGGGAATCCCAGGCCCACTGCACACAGACTCTGTGTTTGCTCCGGGGCTCACGCTGCCTTTGTGTATTGATCGCGCTGAGATTTCTGTGCCAGAAAAGCAGCAGCTGCTCCCCACAGAGGACGCATCTGAGAACATCTGTATTTGAATACCGAAACGCAAGCAGACAGCGCCGCGAGAGCAAACTATCTGGGCGGAAGACGACAATGGTCCTCTCTACAGGGTAGAAATGAATTGTGTTCTTGCCAAAGCACAGCTCCCAGCTGCAGGCTCAGGCACCGGGGCCGGTCACCCCATCGCCCTGACAAGCTTGGTGAGGGAGGCCCGAATTAGGGCCGGAAATTTCCTCACACTCCAACCCGCCTTCTAGGGTTTCTAGGACTGCGCTGATGACATGGCCATTCGGCACAGTTCTGAGGGTATTTTTTCCGTAGCGGTTATATTTTGCACTGTTACCTGCGGAATATCTGGTGTGATTGTCAATGATTAATTGCATGTACTTGGGGAAATGGGGATTGTATTTGCAGCTAGTAGCAGAAGTATTGATTTTCCTTTTACTGCCCAAACCCACGTATATGATCTATTCCCTGCCAGCTCGGTGTTCATAAACCCTGGGTCCTAAGTCAGATGCCCAATAGCCTAGCCCCACAAAGCCCAAAGGAACACAGAAACATGGCCGGGCTCTGGAATCAGACATGGAGGTTCACACGCCAGACTGTGAGGCAACCTGCACTACAGAACACTGGCGAGCTCCGGGTTCTTCCCCTGAGAGACGGAAAGACTGATACATCATAGAGCTTGGACAGCAGATGCTCCAACTTGTAGATTTTAGTTTCTCTTCTTACTCCAACATACTTGGCTTTAGTCATTTCAGAGATGCGGTAAAAGATGACCAGGAACCATGAAAAGACAACCACAGGAGGTGGGCCCCGACGGCGGGCGGCGCCGTGGCCTTCGTGCGCAGAGGCAGCCACTGCTCGGGTTGCTCCTCTGTGAATCTGCTGGACAGCCGCCCTTTAGTTAGGGCTGGATTTAGTTACTCGTGCTGTTGCAGTGGCTGAAGAATACCTGACACGCGCAGCTGTGGAGGGCGGGAGGCGGGGACTTAAGGTTCAAGGAGACAGGGTCTGAGGAAGAGCACCACACTGAGGGCACGTTGAACCTGGAGTGGAGACGCGGAGAGCGGACAGCAAGTGGGGTCGGGCCGCCAGACTTCAGAGCCTGCCCCAGTGACCTGCTTTATTCCTGTCAGCCTCCGTTTCCTCAAGGTCCACCGCAGCCCAGATCGCATCCCTTTGATTCCAGCGCTGAGGTGGCCGGCACAGGGGAGTTCACGGCTTGAGTTCAGCCTGAGGTACACAAGACCTTACCGCCAAAGCAAAACAACATAGCCAAAGACCTTCAGACCTCAATGGTTCGACTGGCATTTACGAGGCAGCACGAGGCCAAAGTGACTGTCTGTCAAGCCACGGCAAGGCGCAGACGAAACCGGAGACGTGTGCACTGGTCAAAGAGGCTGGCCTCAGGACCAGGCAAGCTTCAGAGTGAAGAAGTTCAGGGGACCACAAGTGGGGGCGTGTCTGGTGGCGCACAGGGATTGCAGGGCACTGGAACCGTTCTGCGTGATATGATGGCAGATGTGTGACATTTACGTTTACAACTTAGCGTGAACCCTACTGTGAATGTCAACCTCAGTCAACAGTACATCAACGTCGGCTCACCGTTTGTGAGATGCGTACCGTACAGAAGTCATCAAATTGAGGGAAGCGGGGGGGAGGTGACCTGACCTGTGAGAACCTGAAGGAAGGCCTTCAACTGAAAGATAAGCAAATAGACAAATTGATAAATAGATAGGAGTTCTCCCCCTCGGGAGTGGGTGGGTAATTCCAGGAGACAGAAACAGCCCCGACAGAGGCACGAAGCAGATCTGTGTGCTGAGCCTCGAAAAGCAGGTTGGGTGAGTCTGTCCCGGTGTGGACAGCCTGAGGCGTTTCCCACACGGCTTCATCTGATCATCATGTCAAGCCTGGCATGTCAGACAAAGCTTCGTGCACAGGGGCGTAGTGGCACCCCTAGAACCAACAACGGATAGCGAAATAACTAGCAGTATAACTAGTAACGCTGCAGGTCGGGGGCCACAGGTAGCAGCGCCAGCCTGGGCACTCAGTTCAAGCCCAGCAGGGGTGGTAGGGGTGTCTGTACTGCCACGCGTGGGAGGGAGAGCTGTAAAGGTCACGGGAATAACGCTGACTACTACAGCACCTGCTTACCGACAGAGGCCGGTCCTTGGGGGCTTCTCCCCTTCCCTGCCTGTGTGAAGCCTACCCTGCCCCAGCTAACCAACGTGACTGTTTCCCGGGAAACAGCAGGCATTTGTAAGAGCAGGGTGCATACCACCACACCCTTTCATCCATCGCTACAGACGGTTCCATCTGAACTGATCTGCGAGTAAGACGCGAGCCGGTCTGGGCACGAGACCGCTGGCTGATCTGCAGGGAGCAAAGAGTGGGCACAAGCGGTAAGGCTCTGCTTTAAAGCCACGGAGATCCTGGGATTGGTTGTTATTACCGCACAAACCCGCCACTCCTGACTGATACTCCACTGAGCATAAGTCAGTAACTTCGCTCTCCAGAAGACATCCTCGTGAGAGTCAGCTATGAAAGCTAACTGCCTAGAGGTCCTGTTTTGTGCCCGTTACACAAGCTTCTACAAGGAAGCTTTAGTCTTTTTTATTTATTTATTTTTAAATAGGAAAAACAACCTTTGAGAAGAACTGGGCACCGAAATCAGTCTTAGCTAATCTTTTATAACTTTGTATGAGTCCAGATGCAGAGGTCAGCCTGGCTTCTTCCGGTTGGGTCTACTCACGGAGAATCGGTAGCTACTCAGATACTAGCCTGGAAAGATTGCAGAATGAATCTCGTCCTTCTGCGGTGTGTCTTAACTGACTCGCGCATCTTATCTGATGAGTATGCTACAGCTCAGAAAACTGCCCTGAGCCAGCGCCGGGGCTGCTGAAGGGACTCTTACGAAGAGTAGAAGACGGTCCAAGGGCTCCCGGGGCGCTCACTCAGTGCTCACGTAAGGACCCTCGGACAAAGACAATACAGACATCTCCTCGCCCTGCCGTCACCCAACGGCAAGCTCCACGGCGTGACAACTTTCAGAACCTGGTGCTTCTGCTGGACAGCGCCAATCTAGTGACGCCACACTTAGCTCTCTGTAGCCCTGGAAGCGGATGGCCAGACCACAGCTTCCCTTAAACAGCCAGACAGACTACGAGCATACGTACACAGTGCCCTGCTGCGGCCTGTGAGCCGACCCTGTGAGCATTAGGCCTGACGGCTCCCTTTCACCTCCTGTTTCTGCTTCTACACATGCTTCTCGGACGAAGGACGACAGACCAATTGGAACACAAACGAAAGGCTCTAGGTAAGGGCACCCGCCTTCCGAGATGGGGTCTTGGAAAACTGAACAAACTACCACAGAGGAGGCTTAACCGTGCCACATAAACGGAGCCATGTGAGGACCGGAAGTCATCTCCACACTGCCCGCGTTCCGTGGCTGGTGTCGGGTTTGTCGATAGTCAGTCCAGCCAGACTCTAATCCTCAGCGTGGAGGGAGATCACACAATTATTGTACAAACAGCATGCAGACCTGAGTGCCTTTCTAACCGGATACAATAGTTTGAGTCTATACTCTGAGCTTACAGGGTCATTAGTAATAGTTACAGCTTCTCCATGGTAACCTGGCAGCCAGAGGACTTTCATAAAAATTATTTTTATCCAAATTATGTTAGGGTTGGAAGAATAATATAATGTCACAAAGATCTATTACCTAGGCATAAGAGCTTCTATCACAGGTGATGAATTATTTATAATGGCCAGCGTTAGACGGCGATGTTTTCAAACGGAGGATTTGTAAATGTCCTTTGCAGATGCAAATGAACAGATTAATAAGGAAACAAGCTTTCTGGTGTGAGAAGCTGGATGACAGATTAGCTATTAAGAGCAATTTATAGGTCATAAGATACGAAAGCTGGCAAGAAACACTGCCACTGTCAGCTCTAGAAATAGTAAAACTGCGTCTGGTTTCCCAGGGGTTTCCTGTTCGACATTTTAATTACACCAGAAAACTGCCAGAATTTATAATGATTTCATTTTTAGAAAACTTGATGCCCTGTGTAAACCTGATGCTATACAACATCATTTGTGCTGTGTGCCATCGGCGCCACGCCACAGTGCAGCCGAGAGCCGACCACTTCTGAATGGCAGAGAGAAACCACCTCCTGGTGTCTCCTCGGCTCTGCCTGGGGCTTCTCCTGCCTCTTCTGCACCCTAGGGGCTCTGCTGTGGCCAGGAGGACCTCAGAATAGCTACTCTCTGTAGTTCTTTAGCCATGGTGGCCATCCCAGTCGACACCTGGAGCTGTCGGGTTAGGGTTAGACAGGGGTAGAGCACCAGGCAGACAGCCTCGTCTCAGAGGAGCTTCCCATGACAAAGTTCACTCTAGCGTGATATTGTTTTAGTTCCATGCCATCACTAACGCACACCCTGCATTTCAGTGGCTATAAAACACTGTGCTGTGGGGGTTGGAATGTAACAGATCTCTCTCAGAAGGCAGTGTTTACACTGAGTCATAAAACCTGGCTTTGGCAGGGTGCGATGTAAGGAGGAATGTGGAGGAAGATAGATGGAAAACACACTTGTACATGTGTGTCCCAGAAAGGGGCAGCTTGTACACAGATGCTGGAGGCTGACAGGAGGCCTTTAATTGAGTGGAAAAGGACCCTTGAGGATCCTGAAAGATGTTTTGGAATTGAGCAACTGACAACTTCTGCTTCCATCCGTGAAGGAATGCCACCACATCCTCCCACTAGAAAGGCCAGGTTGCAACGGTTGCTGAGACCCTCTGAAACGCACAGCTTCCGGACGTCCAGGAACAAAGACGGGTAACCTCGGCTCTCTGTGCGCTCACCCAGTCCCACGGATTCGCTATGGGAAATGAGGATTCCAAACGCAGATTTCAGAGCAAGAGAGGCTTCGCACATCACCCAGTCTTTCAAGCATCACCTAAACACCTAGCTGTACTAGCTCAGATGTGGGATTTGAACCTCCGAAGGTGTAGCCCCATGGTATACCTATGTGGCCCCAGCCACTTGGGAGGCTGAAACAGGATTGCTTGAACCCAGGAACTCAGGAACAACCTGGGCGGTGTACCAGGACCCCAACTCAAAATGAACCGAAGTCAAGTACCACTTCTCAGGTGGACTTTCTCCTGTAGTAGCCTCAACGGGTACCTGGGGGGCATCCATGGGACTCTTCAGAGAACTCAGAAAAGCACTTGCCAAGAATCTCTCCTTAGTAACCAGGGAAGGCAGGAGCAGTGCCTGGTCTCCAGTCCCAGCAGGTGCCCCTCCCAGCCCTCCCAGCCCCTCCCAGCCCCCTTCCAGCACTCCCAGCCCCTCCCAGCCCCTCCCAGCCCCTCCCAGCATTCCCAGCCCCCTTCCAGCACTCATAGCCACTCCCAGCCCCTCCCAGCACTCATAGGCACTCATAGCCACTCATAGCCACTCATAGCCCCTCCCAGCCCCTTCCAGCCCCTCCCAGCACTCATAGCCACTCCCAGCACTCCCAGCATTCCCAGCCACTCCCAGCCCCTCCCAGCACTCACAGCCCCTCCCAGCCCCTCCCAGCACTCATAGCCACTCCCAGCACTCCCAGCCCCTCCCAGCCCCTCCCGGCCCCTCCCGGCCCCTCCCAGCCACTCCCAGCCTTCTCTGTGGTCTTCCCTGACTGCCCAAGCTGGAACAAGAAGCCAATCAGTACGCATTCCTCCAGCAGCTGGTCTCAAGCTCAGCCCCCCCACTTTCTCGTCACCTGGCCCCTGAACTCAGCAGCCCCCACGTGCTCAGCATCAGAGACCGGCCCCCGAAACCAGAGCTGCACTAGTTTTCGTTTAATATTTTTATTTTAATGCCAACTGTGTGTCTAGTCCATCTGGAGCTAATTTCTGACCATTTTATTCTTAATGAAAAATCTAAATATGTCTTAAATAATGTGACAATACCAACAAATGAGGTTGGCGATGTGAATATTTAAAACGCGTCGTTTCGCTCCCTGAAATCCTCAGTGCTGTTCGGTGGCACAGGCAAAGGCAGACTTTGACAATTCTAGTCAAACTTTTAAACAACCGCTAATTCTGTCAGCTCAGCAGCCCGGCGTGGACAGTGACCAGTGTGTGTCCTGGGTTCCAGCCGCAGGCCCACAGGGCACATTCCCCGAGAAGCTCATTCTGTCTGCTTCCTTGCACACACAATTGGGAAAGGACACCCACCTTGTGGGGCAATGGCGGTCACACATTTGAAGAACCTGGAACTGCGCCTGGCACACAGGGTGTGTTTGATTACTGTGAACTGTGGTTATGTGCACCAAACACCAAGGAAACTGAGCAGATCAACTAATTTTAATGCCGTGTATCTCTGTCTCAAAGTGTCGCTCCCTTGGTGGGCACTGGCATCTTTCCTTCGGTACGTGAATTATTTGGCATGCAAGCACATAAATAATCACTTTTGGACTCTCCAAAGAAATAGCATCGTGTACAAAGGTCTGAAAGGTGAACATAAATATGCACAATAAAGAAAAATTAAAAATTTAACTTAGATCCTAAACTTGTTTTGTTTGAGCTTCTCACAAAATATGTACAACGTCATTAAACAAGGTTATCCTGTAACAAAACTTTTCCAATTATAAATTCAATCAAATTGTTCATCATGCTAGTCTAAAACTTGAGTGGTTATTTTCGGGTGAAAATGAATAGAACGTGCTAAATTTCAGAGGAAATATGTTTTAACACACACACACACACACACACACACACACACGTGTCTAGCTTTTTTTCCCTTTCTGGGACAGGGTCTCACTCTGCAGCTCTGGCCAGCCTGAAAATAACTTTTTAATTTAACATAGTAAGAAATGGGAGTGGCAAAGGGATCTACCACGAAGCGGAGAGGGACGAGGCGTCTCTCTTGTCCTGGGGTGGTCTTGGCCACCTAGCAGATGACGGACACCCAGGAAGTGCCCAGCAAACATCTAGAGGTGCACACCAAAAACCACGGAGTTCGAATCTGCGCAAGAGTGTACAAACAAAGGCCACCCCATCCTCTGGGGTAAGGGTGCCATGATCCCGGGGCACCACCACCCTTTCTCCATTTCTCAAGCAAAACTCAGCTCGTGTTTGTGGTCCTTCGGGCTAGGAGTGGCAGCAGCTCACGGTTTCTCATAACCCTCCTTGCTCTTCTACCCACAGCTCCTCACCCAGTCACACTCCGGTTAGATCTTTGACGTCTCGCTTTGGCTTGGTGTGCACAGGCGTGCGTGTGTGCACAGGCGGCTGTTACCACTGCAGCACCGCTGGCGTTAACGTAATGATGGACACTATTCCTTTTCTTAGTAACTGTACCCAAGGAGCGGAGTCCGAGAAGACGAAAGCGTTGGTTTCTGGGTCTGACGTGTGCCACTCCCCAAGGGCCGCGCAGACTCTGCTTCACGAATCAGAGCTGTCGTCAGTTACAAGAACTTTCCCACGTGCAGCAGGAAGGGGGGGTGGTGGCGGCAGTTAAATGGGGACAGTGAGCCTTACTGACTGAGGGGGTTTCGGGCGCCACTTTCACGGTCTCAGATCCCCACGGGGTCTATCACAAGGTAGAAACGTGTGCTCTCGCTCCTTAAAAGAAAAATGCATTAGTTAACTGGTCCAACGTGAGGTAACTAAGAAAATCAAGGCAAGGGTGTGAGTCAGGCCCCGACGGCAAACGCCCCGCACAGAGGAGCAAGAGCGTCTGTCCTGGGGCAGAAAGGCCACCACACCGTTCAGTGAAGTGCCTACAGCAGATTAGCAGGCGAGCGTTTGTATCTGCAGTATCCTGTAGAAATGACTCCTCTATATCACGAACTGGACAGAGGCTCGGAATTTTATTAAGATGGAGAAAAAACACAGCGGCACCTGCGACAATCCCACCGTGACTTAAGGACTCCGATTCCCCTACCTGAATCCAAACATTACATTGGGAGGTCTTCGGGTAAGTCGGCATGCCCACGGGTATCAACAGAGCTGCAATTTAAGCATTCTCTGCAGTGTCATCCACAGTGGGATGTACCTAGCCCAGGCTGGCCCGCACAGCTGGCATGCCCGACAGTTCCCAGAGAGCTGGCCCTGGTCTCTGCAATTATAGAACCGGCTGGAAGCAACTCCGTGCAGGGACACCCACAGATGGCTTCCAGGCCTGCACCTTGACAGGTGTGTGCTCCTAGGGATCCACACACAGGAAGAACTGGGTCGGCTCTTAACAACGGCAGGGCCCCTTTCCAGAAGGTTCCACTCGGCGTACCATAATGTTAAACAGGCACTGTGAGAAATCACAGTTTTACGGAAACCTCGGGGTTTCCTTCTGAAACACTCTTAAAGAGAGTGGGATATCTTGTTCTGGGTCAATGCTGGGAAGGGGAGGCAATGGCTGGACCACAGAGGGTGGAGCCGGGCAAGGTGATGTGGAGAGGGAGGTAACTCCGACATCCTCCATCAGGACGGGTGGGGCGCGGCCCTGCTCCGCTCCAGCCTCCCAAGAGAGGATCACATTCCCTGGGGACCCTCTACTACGTCATCCTGATCACACCCAGGGTGTGTTGTACCCCATTTCGTAGTTCAAGAAGAGAGGGAGCGAGGGAGGAAACGAAGGGGAAACAGGAGGATAATAAGCTCGCTCGTCTCTCGGCTGGGAGCGGTGATGCTGCCTGAGTCTAAGAGAAGCAGCCGGGAGGGCCAAGAAGGATGGCAGGAAGGGTCCATGGGAGAGTCAGTCTAATCTCCTGCATCTAAAGGGACACAGAACGAGGCCGGACAGGGCCGGGCACCGCACAGAACACTGGTCTATCAGGAGGGCTGCCGACGAGTGTGAAGACGTGGAATCTGACATTTCATGTACAAGGAGCACGAGTCTTGACTGTATTTAAAGAGTTCTCTGGAAGGATATTTAATTTATTCTATGTGAACATGCCTGGGACCCACAGAGGTCAGGAGAGGGCACTGAATCCCTGGAACTAGAGTCACAGAAGTTGTAACCCACCCTGTGGGTGCTGGGAACCGAACCCCCAGATTTCTGCAAGAGTCACATATGGTCTTAATCGCTGAGCCATCTCTCCAGCCCTTAAATAGTTTTTTTTTTCTTTCTTTTCTTTTCTATTCTATTTTATTCTTCTTCTTCTTCTTCTTCTTCTTTTTTTTTTTTTTTTTTACAACAGAGACAGGGTTCCTCTGTTGTAACTCGGGCTGTCCTGGAGCTCACTCTGTAGAACAGGCTGGCCTTGAACTCACAGAGATCCGCCTGTCTCTGCCTCTCAAGTGCTGGGTTTAAAGGTGTGTACCACCATCACTGGCAATAGCTCTTTTCTTTTCTCCTTAAGGAAAAAAAAAAAAAGAAGAAACCCAAAACTTTATTTTTAAGCCTAATTTTTGGTATAATGAACTTAAATTTACTGAACTGACAACTAAAGGAAAAGATGCCCGTGTCCAACCTGGACTCTAGATTCTCTCTCTCTCTCTCTGTGTTTGTGTGTGTGTGCGAGCATGTGCACGCGCGCACCTGTGCTGTGTATGTTCATGTATGAATGCAGTGCCCACAGAATCCAGAAGAGAATCCAGAATCTCCTGGAAGTGAAGTTGTGGGGCTGGAGAGCTGGCTCAGCGGTTGAGAGCACTGGCTGCTCCTTCAGAGGTCCTGATTACAGTTCCCAGCATCCAGGTGGCGGCTCACAACCATCTACAATCAGGTCTGATGCCCTCTTCTGCCACACAGGTGTTCGTGCAGATATAGAGCACTAACGTACATAAATAAATAGGTAAATCGCTTAAAAAATAAAAGGTGAAGTTGCAGGCAGGTGCGTGTCACCTGAGTCTCCCTCAGAGAGCATCCGGGTGGGATGCGATTTCCCTGGTAGGCTTCTAATGTCTTCCCTCTCACAAGACGAGCAGTGGTCCCCAGACTTCTCACGAGTGCCATCAGGGACCAAGGCGGAGTGAATGGGGGCATCCACCACATGCTGGGTGCTTGAGAGAACCGCGCGAGGAAGTCAGCCGGGGCGTGTGGAGGACGCACTTCAGGGGCTCGGTGGCAAGAGCGTGAGAGAGGAAGTCACCACTGGATCCGTAACAGATCCTTTCCGGAACAGTGCCCACTGTGCTCTAACACTAGCTCGCTCTGATCAGAGACGCCGCCGCCGCCGCCGCCGCCGCCGCCCGCCCTGCCTGCAGCGGGGCTGCCAAGGTGGCCAGGCACGGCCGTAGGTATGTACATTATGGTTCGAGATGGTAGCAAAACTGCAGTTACGAAGTAGCAACGAAAATAATTTATGGTTGGGGGTCAGCACAGCACGAACTGTGTTAAAGGGTCGCAGCGTTAGGGAGGGTGAGAGCCATTGTTCTACACACATAACAACAACAACAACAATAATAATAATGATGATAGTAATGATCATGTGGAAACTGGAAGGAGACTGTTGGAGGAAGCTGTCACGTGACTGGCTGAGCAGCCACATTGTGAGAGCTGGAGCACGCTGTTCAGCACACTTGCTCTAGGGATTGGAGCAGGGCTAGCTGCTACGGGCACCGAGGTTTCACTACGGCGGGTTTTAGCTTTTGCACACGAAACAGCCCAAGAAGCTTGAGATTGGCAGCGCTGAACGGGTCGGAGGCGGGGCCAAGCCTCACTGTCAGTGCTGACCCAGGAGGAGGAGGAAAGCATGGCCGGCACAACTGGGGGCCGTGCAGCCGGGCCTGGGAGCAGAAGGCGTCCCCACTCGCTGCCTGTCGTGTGGAACTGGGTCATGGCTACAGCCAGCCGCTGACTGAGCGGCGCAGTCCTGACGTTCAGACGGAGAACGCGGTCTTGGAAAACCGGTAGTTCACTCTGCTGGAGACGTGACATGTTAAATAAAAAATGAGTGATCAGATACATTCACACGCACACACCCTGCACCTGGGATCTGTGTGTTTATGCGTGTATACACGTGTCCATGTGTGTGCTCCCACGAGCACCCCCACATGCTCCTACACCACTGTGTGTATGGAGGTCAGAGGTTAACATTGGGTGTCTTCCTCAGTTTCTCTCCACCTTGGTTTTTAGACAGAGTCTCTCGCCTGTGCTCACCAATCAGGTAGACTCTCTGGCCAGGACGCCCCAGGCGCCTCCGTCTCCGGGCACTGCAATGACAGGTTTATGTGGGTGCTGTGATCCAAACCGAGGTCCTCGTGCTTGCATGGCCGTCTCCCCCAGTTCCCCTAGTCTTTTTATTTAGAAAACACAATCCCAGCATCACGTCCATGGACATGATACCTTGTGGCCCAGCAATTCTAACTGCAAACACACCCGCTAGAGAAATACACAGGAACATGCACGCGGCTAGCAGAGTATCAGAAGTCACGCAGGGGACCACGCAGGGACGTGAGCGTGCGCCTGTCTGCATGTACGCACGTCTCTAAAGGCTGTCGCTAAGGCAGCCAACACCTGAAGGAGGGGCCGCTTACACGCAGAGAACACAAAGCTGAGTTATTTGTGCACACTTGAGTGTTTCTGTAACAAGATCTGTGGGAGGCTGTGCAGCAGGGGGGCCAGTAACATTCTGGGGCAGACAGTTCACGATCGATGCGGGGGGTTCCTGGGTCCTGTGGGCATCTGCCGGCATCACTGGCCTCTTGTACCAGATGCCGCCAACAATTCCCATCCTTTCTGGTGGGGCACACACTTAGTGGACAGTGTTTAGTTTCCCCCTCTAATGACGGTCACTGGAGGGAAGAATGTGGGCAGAGCAAAGGGTGCACTGGTCTTACTTGTACTGTTTGGAACGCTTACCATGAGAATCTACCCATATTATTTATATAAATAATCTTTATCTATATAAATGATTTAATACATTTATATAAATAATATAAAAAATTTATTTTTAAAATGGCAGAAATAAAACACATTAAAATAGTCATTCGTTTCAGTGGTGAAACTGGCTGATGTAGTAATTTCAAATATTAATATTAAAATAAAGTGAGCTTAGATTTTTAAGAAAGGGACAAAGGATTTTTTTTTTTAAAGACCTAGTGCTATTGCTTCAGAATTAGAAAGAACCACTTCCAAAGAATAAGTTAGTAACAAATGGAGACAGAGCGAGCATCACGGCTGGAGGGCTGTGCAGCTAGCTCTTCTGAGAACTTAGGGTTACAAACTGGGAGTGCTGAGCACCAGCCCAGGGTCTCGCATAGGCTAGACAAAGGCTGGACCACTGCGGGGGACGCTGTAGTCCAAGACTAGCTTCCAGGGACCAGC
>JAMJFZ010003881.1:0-83164 GCA_026225945.1 Cricetomys ansorgei
TTGAGAGCACCAGCTCCCTATTTTATAGACTGGGGAAACTGAGGCTTGGGGGCTTACAGCACAAGGCTGATTTTGCCACAGACTTTCCGTGGGGAATCGGTTTGGATTCTCTCTCCAGAAGTGTGACAGGGTAAGTGATGACCGAAGGCAACTGGCTGGGTTCAGTCTGTCACCACCCCCTGCTCCTGTCCTTCTGCTGTAGGGGAGATGGTGGAAAAGGGAGAGTTGTCTCTTCCTTCTCAACTGCTTTGAATTATTTTATTTCATAAAAGTATAAAGTTTTAGGTATGGAAGGGGTCTCGGTCACCTACGTGTCTGCTGTTTTCAGATGAAACAGCTAACCCTCTTGGGCCTTAGACTCTCAGTTGTCTAGCCCAGACGAGGGCACCAGGAATCCTTGGTACTCTCCAGCTCCCAAGCATGTTGGTTGTGAAGCTTAGAGACAGAGACGTCACTGACACAAAGAATAGACGAGCACTTTGAGTGTGTCAGCTGTGTGTCTGCCTGCGTGTCTGCACATGTGTTGCCTGTTGACTTACTGCTGTGTGAGGTGCTCGGGTGACCTGTGCTCCAGTGGCTGCCGTGTCACTTGTAGTTTGACTCTTCATTGTTACTGAGCCTCTGGGTTTCTGTCTCAAATGTTCTTGTAGGTGTGTTAGACAGTAGCTCCACAGGAGCTGTCTTGTGAGTTACTTGTCAAAAATTTTGTTCATAGATGTCAAGAACAGATGTAATGAAGCACCCTGGCACCCACCTGGAGCAAGCGGGCACTCACCTGGAGCAAGCGGGCACCCACCTGGGGCAAGCGGGCACCCCTGGGGCAAGCGGGCACCCACCTGGAGCAAGCGGGCACCCACCTGGGGCAGTGGGCACCCCTGGGGCAAGCGGGCACCCACCTGGGGCAGTGGGCTGTCTTAACAATGTGGGATTTGTATTGTAACAGTATAGTAGCTCCTGAGAACTCATTTTTCCCCAAACTTAGCTGAGTAGTCTGGCACACAAGAGTCCAAACACAGGAACCAGGGTGCCTGGGTTTCAGTCTAGCCCATGGGTGTGCAGGTGTGGGGTGCCATTCTTTGTAAAGTTTTGTCTTATAGGCTGCTGAGGGTTATGTGATGATGTTATGTGATGTGATGATTATTATTACTTTAAACTAAAAATTTCCATTATTACTTACTTTTTCTTTGTCTAAAATCGTAAAGTAAAACTCAGTTCTCACATGTCTGTATCTTCTTCTAATTGGCAGCCCACAGTCAGAACACCAAGACTGAGACTGGCTTCTTGTGGTCACTGGCTACTTTGCCTGCCTCCTTCCGAGCTCATTGCTTCTCACTGTTGCTGCTGTAGTGTTTGCTGTCATCTCCCTTCTCATCCTTCCTTCCTTGCTTCCCTCCTGTTCTGCCTTTGTTTCTCCTTCATTTTTTCCACGGACTCAGAATTTGAGTGATTTCACAGGCATGCCCTGTTTTAGGTGAATAGGACATAGTCCAATCTCCAGCAGGGAGTCTGCAACTCAGAGGCCGCGCTCTGTGTGGCCTAGTTCAGTCGGGCTCATGGCGGTCACCAGGGTGCACACAGGAGGAGTATTGAGAGGACCCCGTGGGTATCTGTTCTGTGACCTAAGGGCTGAGTCAGAGACAGCGATTTCAGACTAGGGTATGATTCATGATAATCTATTGCTCCCTCAGTATTTTGAAGAGCTTCTTAGAATGAATCAGATTGGTCAGATTTATTTTCAAAGCTTTCCAAGGAACTGGCACATTGCTTCTGCCTTACAGCCTCAAGTAGTAGCTCTGTGAGTCACATTGTTAACTTTAGAGCTGCAGTCAAAGTTAGACTCATCTTTCGGACAAATAAGTCACTGGTGACGTTTCCATCATTCTGGTTATCTATTGCCCTTTATGCACCACCTCGGAACTCTGGATGACAGTGTAGCTATTCATTGCCCATAATTCTGTTACTCAGGTATTGAGGCAAAGTAGAAGGTCGCCTGCCCATGGTCTGGGTCCTTACCTGGAGCAGTCCCATTGGCTGGAAATACTGCTTGCCTTGGCCAGGGCCCAACTCTGAGCCCTTAGCCATTCTCCATGTGGTGTGTGGTATCCGCCGTGTCTCAGAAGTCCCAGGTGGTTCCTTTGCTTTCGTGTCTGGATCTGAGATGAGTTGGCAAGACCAGCTGAGGGCCAGCAGACTGTTTTCTCCCTGTGTGGTCGTCTACATGGCTAGCCTGGGCATCTGTAGGTCCTGGTCCCTGAGGAGTTGAACCTCTCACATGGCACCTGGTTTCTCTCAGAGCACGGGTTTGGGGAGACTCCTCCTTGGAAGTCCTGCAGCTGTACAGTGCTAGCCCAGAGCTCGGGAGGGGACCGCACAGGGCCCTAGTACCCCGAGGTTTGCTCATGAGCTGTCAGGCAACTAGCCTCACATGCCTCCCTGTGAAGCTTGGGGAATGGCATGCTGTCCTCCTGCTGTCTTTCATGTCCTCTGGCACCTCTGCCTCATAAATGCCAAAAGCATGAGGGAGTAACAACACAGAAGGTCACTGAGGGCAGAGTGAACTCAGATCTCTGGCTTCCACTGCGTGGCACTTGCTGTGACCGTGGCCCCTCTGCTGCGGTCTGTTAGGGTTTGCACCGACGGGTATGCCTCCTCGTCGTCCTTGGCGAGCCGCCCCAGGAGGTGTGCAGCTACACTTTAAACTTCCTTTTAAAGTGTTTACAGTAGAATGTTCGCTGAAGCTACAGCTTAGAGCGTAACAGCTTTGCATTAAAGTTACGGCCTTAATGGCTGTCTCTGTCCATCTTCTCAAAGAGGTCTCTCAGATGCCCACTGGAGTTTCTTACCTAAAACACAGTCAGAGAAGTGGCGCCTGCGGGTCTGGTGGTCGGTCAGCTTGGCAGTGGTAACCCAGCTGTCTGCAGCACGTCCTCTTTCCTGTTGCTCATCCAGGGGTGTGTCACACTCCACATCTAACGGTGTCAGGAAGGTCGCTGACTCAAGCTCACTGCTGCAGTTCGTCTCTCTTCTGTGTGGGCCAGGAGCAGACTGCTCCCCACTCCGGCCCTGTATGTGAGTTTTTCAAAATGCTAACTTACAAAGCCCACAGGAAGGGTGTCAGGGCGATTTGGTCTCGGGGACATACTGCCTGTGACGCTGTGTTTGCTGCCTCATCTGTTTGACGTTCTTATTTAACTTGCTTAAACTATAAAATGAATTTGCTTTCTTCCTTCTTTGTTATAAAGGAAACAGAAATTTAAGGATAAATTGATTATTTTCTTAATCCAACCCTAAGAAAAACACATTTGGCTGATTATTGCCCAAACCTTATCAAAATCTTAACTGCTAAAATATGGTCAAGATTTACCACTAACCAAAGTGTGATCACATACTTACATATTTATTTGAGGCAGAATCTCATTATGCAGCCTTCTGGCCTCTGTGGGCATCAGGCGCATGTATAGGTCACAGATGGATGTGCAGGCAAAGCACCCTTACACATGATAAATAAATACATAATACATAAAGAGTTTTATGCTAAAAGGCAGTAAACCTCTGTAGATAGATTGCTAGCAAGATGGCTCAACCCTACCACCCACCAGCCTGAAGACAGGCCAGTGAGCTCATCTCTCTAGGTCTTAATCTCACGTATAAAGTGAAAGTAGTTAGCAGTAAGTATTCAAATGTAAGGCATTTGAGCAGTGTCTGGCATCGACCTGAGCTGCGTGGGACCCATGGCAGAGGGGCGGACCCACTCCCCAGTGTCCCTCTGGCTTCAGCTCCCATGCGGTGGCACTGGGTGCTCTCCAACACTGCGCACGCACAGAACAGATAACAACTGGTAAAAAGTCATTTTTGATGCATGATAGAGTCCGTATAAGGTAAACAGGCTATAAATATTATGCCAAAAATTTGTTGAGTCCTTTTTAAAAAATAATTTAATTAGAAAACAAATTGACTCTGTCCAATTTTTCTTGGTGCATTGATTTTTAGACATATTGCTCTGTGATTCATGTAAATGCACCCCATTCCAACAAGTCTGAAGACATGACTATGGCCATATGCCTGCACTTGACACAGCGTGTTCTTCTACTTAGAACCTCTTACCCATTTAAAGAGCGCTTATACTTTGCATGCTTATAGACTATAAAGAAAAAAACCACTTGTTGGGGAAGTTTATTTTTAGTTGTGTTTAAAATGTTTTTGTGCACTGTTGGAAAGAGGGATGCATAGGCCTTGGCATTTTGTATTGTCTGCAGGTGCTGGATTTATTGGGGAGGGTGTAATTGCTTATGATCTGCAGGTGGCATCAGTAGAACGCCTAAGGAGTTCTGAATCAATAACACCTGAGCTGAGATGCTCGGGGTTCCACGTCTACCGAGTTCGGCACTGGCCATGATGGTGGTTCCCTCTGCTGAGGTCTGGTAGGGCTTCCACTTATGAACTATGCCTCCTTGTCATCCTTGCTGAACACACAGCAGATTACTACCGCAACCATTTCTCACCGTTCTGTGTGTAAAGAAGCCTACAAATGGAGGATGTTGGTGAACGTGTGCCCAGACCCTCAGTGTCAGAGAGGGATTCCGTGTCCTCGACTCTGAAGGTGTGGGATTGGGGTGGTGTTACGGGGCATTGATGAAGTTGGGGTGGGGCGAGAAGAGGTGAAGACAGACCAGGAGGAGAGTCGGCTTCAAGATCAGAGCTTTGGAAATGTGAACATTCATGTAGTGAGGTGAGCTGTAAAGGAGAGCTTTCAGAAGAGCGGGCCCCAGAGGCTGCTGTGTTCAGGAGGCCCTGGGATGAGGGGCAGAGCATGGCTGGCTAGTGATGTTAAAATGTAAACAAAATGGCAGATGTGTGTTTTCACTCTAAAGTTTGCTATCAAATCAGCAGAGCCTTTACATTGCTTTGAAGGAAATACTTTCTTTTTGCATTGAGTTTTGAACAAATCCTCTGTTAATACGGCAGACTAGGTTTCATTATAATGAATTGGTCTGTGTCTTTAGTTCTGCTCCTGTTCAGTTTCAAATGTTAGTGCTCATTGTGACAGAAGAAACGGAAAGATGAAATCAGCAGTCTGCAGTTTTGCTTGTCAGCTGTCTTTCTGCTTTTTGTCAAAGTAGTCATGAGTTACCTTAAGATTTCCTGGTTTTTGCACATGTGTGTGGGCACATGCATGTGTTCATGTGTGTGCTTATGTGTGTGTCACTTAAGATTTCCTGATTTTTGCATATGTGTGTGGGCACATTCATGTGTTCAGGTGTGTGTTCATGTGTGTGTGTCAGTGCACGTGGAGGACAGAGATCAACACTGGGCTCTTCCTTGATTGCTCTGCAGTTTCTACTGGGGCAGGGTCTCTTACTGACCCTGGAGCTCATGACTTCAATGGCACTAACTGGCCAGCAGGTCTCAGATATCCTCCTGCCTCCACCTGGCAGTGCTGGGCTTACAGGTGGCCACAGTGCCCACCTAACTTTGGCATGGATGTTAGTGATCCAGTCTGCCTGATCTGGTCTGTCTGGCAAGCCCCTCACCCGCTGAGCGTCTCCCCAGCCCAGCACCTCAGCCTTCTGACGTCACCTCATAGAGACCGGGAGGTTTAAATGAGCACATTCAGTTAAGACAAAGGCAGGGGTTGGCTCTGCTCTCGAACACAGTCTCTGTCACACTTCCCACCATATCCCCTCTTAAAGTTGAGGTGGTTCCGTCAGGTTAAGGGGTTCAGTGCGTTTTGTAGTGCCAAGTTTGACAGATGGTTTAGTGCTTGTGAGTATAATGCAGCAAAGAAGAAGAGTCAAATCATCTAAAAACTGCAAGTGTCATAATTTTTGATTATTTTCAAGTTTCAGCTTATGGAACTTCTATTTTTCTTAGTGATAGCCTGAGTATAAATGCATGTGAGTGTCAGTTTGGTTTAAAACAGTGACAAGCTTCATATTTTAGAGTTTCATGCTGTTCTGCTTTTTTCTTTTTTATAGAAAAAATGAACACGCCAAATCAGTCTCCCCATAAAGACGCTGGGAAGGCTGGGGAGACTGTGGAAGAATACAGCTACAAGCAGGAGAAGAAGATCCGGGCGACCCTGAGAACAACAGAGCGAGATCATAAGAAAAGCGCACAGTGCTCATTCATGCTGGACTCAGTGGCTGGGCCTTTGCCAAAAAAGTCAATTCCAGATGTGGATCTCAACAAGCCTTACCTCAGCCTCGGCTGCAGCAACTCTAAGCTGCCGGTCTCCGTGCCCATGCCTATAGCCAGAACCGCACGGCAGACCTCTCGGACTGACTGCCCGGCGGACCGCTTGAAGTTCTTTGAAACGCTGCGCCTTTTGCTAAAGCTTACCTCAGTCTCGAAGAAGAAGGACAGGGAGCAGAGGGGACAAGAAAACACAGCTGCTTTCTGGTTCAACCGATCGAACGAACTGATCTGGTTAGAGCTCCAGGCCTGGCACGCGGGCCGCACCATCAATGACCAGGACCTCTTTTTATACACGGCCCGCCAAGCCATCCCAGATATCATCAATGAAATCCTCACTTTCAAAGTCAATTACGGGAGCATTGCCTTTGTCAGAAATGGAGCGGGTTTCAATGGTACTTCAGGAGAAGGGCAGTGCAGAGCCCCTCACGGGGCACATAACTTGGGCTGCTCAACGTACCATGAGCACCTCCAGCGCCAGAGAGTGTCGTTTGAGCAAGTGAGGCGGATAATGGAGCTGCTGGAGCACATCGAAGCACTTTACCCGTCCCTGCAGGCTCTGCAGAAGGACTACGAGAGATACGCCGCCAGAGACTTTGAGGACAGGGTGCAGGCGCTCTGTCTGTGGCTGAACATCACGAAAGATTTAAATCAGAAGCTGAGGATTATGGGCACTGTTCTGGGCATCAAGAACTTATCAGACATTGGCTGGCCAGTGTTTGAAATCCCCTCCCCTCGGCCATCCAGAGGCTGTGAGCCGGAGGGCGAGGGCGAGGACATGGAGGGAGAGCTGAAGGCGCTGGAGAGCGGAACAGAGGAGAGCGACGAGGAATGCGCCCCCAGCCCCAGGACTCCAGGGCTCAGGCCGTCCACAGATAACTCTCTGGACATGCACTCACAGGACTGCATGTCCAGGGACCCTGAGAGGCCCGAATCTGAGGAGGACCCTGCAGGCTGGGGAGCAGCGGACTGTGGCACCGAAGCCGGCTTGAGTAGGCATTGTCTGACATCTATTTACAGGCCGTTTGTGGACAAGGCACTGAAGCAAATGGGACTGAGGAAGTTAATCTCACGACTTCACAAGCTAATGCACGGCTCCTTGCAGAGAGCACGTGTGGCTCTGGTGAAGAGTGACCGTCCAGCGGAGGTAGGTTCCACTGGGCGCTATGCCGTGATGTCACTCTTTAATCCCACTTACTCTGTAGTGTTGATCATACGGACTTTAATATCTGAAAGTTTCCAGGCATAAGTGGCAGGTAAAAGCTACATAGATAATTCTTGCCATAAAGTATTATGACAAGGGGATCTGTGAAGAGCCCATCAGATTCAATGAATGACGTGCAAGGTGCTGTGTGGATGGAAGACACAGCCATATTAAGACCAGCTGGAGAAGGAGGAACTAGGTATAAGGTGGGGAGACGGTCCTGGGTGACCACAAGCTGCAACAGAGCCAGTAATAGAGTCAGCATCATACACAGGTGTTTCAAAGTGAACCTGGCATCCAGAGTCACAGAAGAGCCATTCCCTCACCCGTCCGAGTCCTGAGGGCCATGTACGCATTAGGCAGGTGCTCCACCACCGAGCTGCATTTTACAGCTGGGTTCTTTGAAAAAGCTCCTTCTGGGGCTGGGATATAGCTGAGCGCTAAGGTGCGTGCCTCGCGTGCAAGGCTCTGGGTTTAATCCTGATCTCTAGCATGGCAAGACAACAACCGCACCAAAGAACCCCAGCCCAGAATTGGAAATAGCTGACCACCCTGTTGAGCAGGAAGCCCAGTTCTGGCTCCTGGATTTTAAAAAAAGATGCAAGTTGTAAAGACACGTGAAACTTACCAAAGGATGAAAGTATGCACGGTCTGTCAAGGCTGCCATGTTTGGGTGTCATTAAATGCATCTTTACTATGTCAGGGGCTTTGAGAGGGGCATGTCCACTGGAGGAAGTAGGGCGTAATTCGATTTTGCAAGCTTGACACTTTAGAAATACTGTTCAGGGTGGTAAATTTAGGAAGGGCCATACCGTGGAGCACTGCTCTAGAGAGTCCAGAATAGCGTGGGCAGCTTTTCTCTTTTGAGTTTGGGCGTTCACATGACTGACAGCAGACGTTCTCAGTCCCGTGAGATTCCAAATTCCTGGGTTAGTTGGTGACTACAGTTCTCGCACCCGTGTACGTAAGTACTTTCCATTGTAAGTTTTTAAGCTCCGGTTTATTGTATATCCGGCTTGCTCTGTAGGAGTGATGGAAGGTGTTTCCATAGGGCAGGAGACACCTGACGAGAACCCTGGCTGTGCAAGCTTCGTGTCTGCAGATCACGAGCCTTAGAAGAGGCCGAGTCCTCACAGCAAATGAAGTGTGTTTTTACTTTTCACACATGAATCACGCTAAGAAGATTTCATTGTGCAGATTTTGCAAAGCAAAACTGTAGATGTAGAATAAGGGTTTGTCGCAGATTTCACATGGCGAATACTCTAGGAATCGAGAGAGGTTAGCTCCATAGATACATGTGGCAAGACAGGGCTGATTGTGTGTGTGTGTGTGTGTGTGAGAGAGAGAGAGAGGGAGAGGGAGAGGGAGAGGGAGAGAGAAAGAGAGAAGTGCTAGTTTTGAGGTGATATGATTTTCAAAGGCTGTTAATAAGGATTACCTACAGACTGCTTTCTAAAAGCTGAACTGGAGAGGCTCTTGCTGTTTTCAGTTGAGTCCCTACAGTGTCAGCTAGTGGAGAGTTGTTAAAACTGGAGACTAATCACACTGGCGGGGGAGCGGGCCTGTAGTTACGGTTGACTTGGTGAGAAAGTGAGAGTTGATTTCATTCCCACCTTAGGAGCACAGTGTCTGTAAGAGGAGGTATGCATGCACGTGTGCCATGTGCATACATGTGCTTGTGTGTGTGTGTGTGTGTGTGTACTCTCATCCTGGCTTTATTTTGTCTTAGTTGTGTTACTAAGTACTTTGGGGAAAGAACCACAATGGTTTTTAAGGCTCAAGGGCACTTTTATTGAGTTTCAAAGAAAAACCTTAGGGCCAGATCGCTGTAAGTCTCAGCAGAAGCCTGGAGAGAGTGGACGGAAGAGAGAGGAAAAGGCCACACCGCTAGAGCCCTGCTGGGGTCAGCCACTGGGCCAGGAGAGGAGCCTTAAGCAAGAGTGGAGCCCATAGTGTGAGAGAAGCAAGCCGAGAAGAGAACAGCGAAGGTTGTGCTCCGCTGAGCAGCCAGGAGTGGGCGGCCTGCGGGCAGCCTGCTGCAGCTCTTGAACAGCTGCCCAGAGCCCGGTTTTAAGGTCCAGTAGCCAGGCCTCAGTTTCTAGAGCAACTCTGCTCACACTGACTCAGTCTTCTGTCTGGGAAATGCATGCAGTAATACCTTCCTGTCTCCCCACAGAGTTGCTGAGCCTCGAAGGGTAAAAATCTATGCGTCAAATACAAGCTCCTTTATTTTTAGGGTTATTGTTACACTATTTTTCCCCATCAACTCTAAGTGTAAGTCAGTGTGGGCTTCTCTTTATTTTTAAAATGTCCCTTTACCTTTAATCTTTTCTGAGTAACTGTCGTTTGGAGGCATTTGAGACTTAGGGGCGTATGCTCTTGTGGTTAGTGAGGCTGAGCCCCAGTCCTTCCAACAGCACCCAGGCCTGTGCGCTCCTGCTTGACTGTCAGAAGCCTCTAGGCCGGCCACCGCTGCAGACAGGGCAGAGCATGCCTGCCATCGGCCAGCCAGTGCTGCAGACAGGGCAGAGCATGCCTGCCATTGCATTCTGTCTTTGTGGTTTCTGGGGTGACACCATTGAAAGATTTTTATAGAAAAGAAATAACATTTATTTATGATATTTGGTTTTTTCTTATGTATGACTTTATATCTTTATTCCTTATGATTAACCAGTGTTTGTATAACATTTAACAACCCTTTGAAAGCATGCTTTACAAAATGCTTTTCCTCTAAAGCTTTATTGTATTTATTTTTTTAAGAAATGCAAACCAGAGCTATTCAGAGTCTGCTTGCATTTATTTTAATAACATGAACAGCATCCATGCTAATGGTCTGTTTGAATTCTGTGGTTGTTGCTCCCTAGGGCTGCATACTGGCCTCCCAGGACACCCCCTGACCCTATGGGCGTGCTCTAGTAGCCGATGGGTTACTTGTCAGAGTTCACTTGCAAGGTACTTGTTTGTGATCTTGACAGTGTCCTAAGTGGGAAATCTCAGGTTATCACACGAAACGTATTGCATCACAGTCTCATAATGCGAGCAGAATGTCCCTTGAAGCCAGGACGTGTAAGAGGGGAAAAATGACTGTCTTCCTTCCTGTGCTCCTAGAGCTGATCTGAGGACTTCGCTGCTTTCTTGTTTATCTTCTGGTTCTCTCACTCCTCTGCTGTGGCGCCTGCTTGGATCTCAGGGATCCTGTTGATCTCTTGCCTTGCTGTGATCTAAATTCCAAACAACAGGCCTGAGTGTGTACAGCGCTTCCGGTGTCAGTGTGTGCCTCCTGTAGAAGCGCTTCCTGTTCCCCACAGTGACCAGAGCATGGCGGCTGCTGCAGCGTCGCTCTGGGCTGTGTCGGGAAGTCTGCTGTGCACACACGGGCCGTGACGACGGTCCATGTTCTTACAGCAGGTGTGACGCCGCTGTGGCGCTGGCACGGCGCCTCTGCCCATAGCCGTCCGAGCGCACCCACAGCTCAGGATTGCACTCCTGTACCCAGTGAGGACCAGACCTGAGCAGCGCGCACAGTTCAAGTACTTCCGTTGCTGTGGTCCTTGTCTGGACAGTGCACTGCTGAGGCCCATGAGTGTCCCTGATGCTAAACGGAGTCTGCAGACACAGATCTGGATTCCTCAGCTGGGGAAATATTAGTCCATCAGCCATATTGCTCCCCTTCCTTGCTGAATTTTCATCTTTAAAGAGAATGTCTACATGGCCTGCCCGAGCTGGCCTTGGTGGCTGGGAAAGGAATGCAGCTGCTTCACGGGGAAACCTTGCAGGCCCTTTTTCCCCTAAGCCCTGGCGAACTGTCCCGGGACAGGTGTTAATGCTCCAGGAAGAGATAGCCTTTAATATTAGCACGCCAAAATATGAATCTGCACCAGAAGAGCTGAATTCAGCCAACAGGAGCCTCCAACCATTGGCAGCTCATTGTCTCAGATGTTCTTTTCAAATGCTCTTTGTAATCACCTCAGGTTTTGCAGGTTTGCAGGCCGCCAGGAGGAATGATGCCCTTTGGCTCCGTCCTGGATCACACCTGCATACCAGGAAGGCCCCTGCTGAGATGACTTGCTCTTAAAGGTCTCAGGGAGCAGCAACTCTTCCCCCCCACCCCACTCTCTCTCTCTCTCTCTCTCTCTCAATAGTCTGCTTTGTTTTTCCTCCCACTCCTTTCTCCCCTTGATATGTACACTGTTAAATTTTCTTATTAAAAACGCTTCTGCGTTTTTATTTCTAAAGCACAATTGTGCGTGCCATTTATTATAGTACATAAGTGTGCCATGTCTGAGTCCCATAAAGAATGAACTACTGTGTTCATTCGCCATAAAGAACGAACTCTCTTATTCATTTGCCATAATTCTCCTTTTCGCCCATATTCCCCTCCTGGGTGGAGTCCCGTGAACCCATCTGCAGACTTTGATTACAGTATGTGAAGGGGCAAGGCCATCTGTCCTGTCACATTGCTTAGTAGTAATCGTTTAGCTTGTGCCTTTCAGACTCTGTGCCACGTTCTGTGCGCGGGCAGGCTTTTTGCAGCCTACTCTGACCTCTGACCACTGTATGCTCTCGTCATAGGAGTGGACCGTGTCTTTTGACTGTTTTGCTCTTGGGGATTTGAGAGCAGTGTAGCCATGGACATTTCAGTGTGGACTCCTCTAGGGAACTCCCTGCTGTGTTTGTGGTTAGCACAGAGTCGCTGAGGCCAAAGGATTGAAGGTTTACTTTTTGAGGGAGAACCGTGCGGCATCTCCTGTGTCGCACTGCACTGATGCTGGTGCTTGTCTGAAAGCCGGATCTTTCTTTATTTTTATCCTATTGTGGTGAGATTATCCACGTGAGGACTCTATAATAGACTTTAAAGTATACGATACAGTCTTCTCTAAGGAAACTTGGTTTGCATTTCTATCCACAGTACTTAATTGTGCTCTAGAGTAATAAGTAATTCTTAGGTAAAATAAGTTAATGCTCATATCTGTTGAGTCGTAATTGTCTTTTTCAAAGTATTTTTCCCCTTTGGGCTGGTTTGTAACTGTCCTTTCTGTTATGAAGTCCTCTTTGGGGTCTCTCTCCTCCTTTTCTACCATACAATATTTTGCACGTTCTCCCACATGAACTTACGAATTTGGGAGTACACACAAAATGGCATTGGAATAATGATTGTGGTCAGATTGTACCTTTATTTTTGTTTGTGTGATGAAACTTCCTGGTTTGGATAGATTATCCAGGCTTTCCCACCACTCTTACTCCTCCTTGAGTGAAGCAACTGGCCTCTGGAAGGCAACAGGAAATAATCTGGAATACGAAGTGAGGCTCTTTTTTCTTGTACACACACGGCCTTTATCATGGAAACTTACAAATAGCATAGATCTTTAAATGACATTTTATTCCTGATACTGCCTCGATAGGAAAATACATGCTTTAAGGACTTTAACTAGACATGTCTTAGCCTTGACCACATAGGTAATCATTTGAAAAGCTGTGTAGTTACTTAAGAAATTCTTTTAGAGAAACCCCCAGTACAATGTATATGAACTTAAATGTAAGTAAGTGTGGAGCATAGACGGTTAACCCATCCTGTCTCGGTGCTGGGCTGGCTGCTGCGTGGCCTTCCCTGGGTTCTCCTTCAGCAGTCAGATGCAGACAAGTTCTTACGTGACATCAAGTTCCACGCTACTCTAGACCCAGGGTTACTACTTTAAGGATCAAAGGAAAGGGTGGTGGGTGTGCTTTGTCTGTGTTTGCTTTGGCATTAACAATCTTGGTAATTTTATGCCATCTAAAAGAACATAATCCATACTTTTGTTATTAAAGAGTCTCAGTCAGGCTGAGTGTGTGTCGCCTGCAGTAGTCACTTTTACCCATTCTTGCCCTTATGTATCACAGCAACAAATCTGAGAGCCAGGGACTCACTGATAATAGAAAATCAGGGGTCAGCATCTCATGGTGCTTTGGGGAGCATCGAGGTGGGCTTTTGTGGGAGTGTTCGGCATTAACTTCCTGGGCAGACATTGGCTCAGCATCCCTGTAAGGAGGCAAATCCTGACCTGAGTGTTGGCCAGTCCTATTAACTGGAGACGAACAGTCTGTTGTCGCTCTACCAGGGAACTCAGGTAGTTCACAGTACAGTGGTGGATGTGTGAGTAGCTACTGAGCATGCATTTGAAAGACTTGCAGATTGAGAGAAACATGCCCCCCCAAGGCAGCCCAGAGGTGGGCACTCACTCTGGAGGAGAGGGAGTCACTTATCAGGGGTTGACCTGTGCAGAATCGCAGCGTGATTGCTACAGTCAGCGCAGTGTGAGATCTTACACTGATCTTCGTGGTTGGCACGAAGTCTATGTGAATATCAGACTTTGGGGCTAAATAAGAGGGCGTGACCTTTTCAGATACTAGTACAGCACTGAGTTTCAACCTAGAAAGGTAGTACAAGCCTGAGGGCAAAGCCACATGGGGCCGACTTGAGGTCAGTGGGTTAAGATGTTAGATCAGGGAAAGCCGCTGAAAACCAGTGCATGTGACAAGGGCTCGTAGGAGGTAGACGGAAAGAGCGCTTACGGACTCAGGTGTGGCCCCGGGTGGCTGTGGACAGGCAGCATTTTGAGAGCTGCACTCTGCACTGGAAACAGGAGAAACACAGGGACAGGGAACATCTTGAGGAAGGTAGCTGACGTGAATCGTCCATTCAGCGGCCAAGGTTCTTTGTAAGTCAGTTATTGAGCCCTTCCTTGGAAGCTGTAGCTGTGGACATACAACACAGATCTGGCTTAAGCCGCCATGGCCTGCTTTTGCTCCAGAGCAATGGGAGGGATGGGAGACACAGCAGATGGTCTCTGTGTGCACCTTTTCTGTGGTTTATTCTACTCCATCTTTATAAGGTGGGCAGTGAGTGAGAGGGAGGGAGGGAGGGGGGGGAGGGGGGGGGGAATATGAAGGAGTGTGAATGTTGACAGTGGAACACACAGGCTAGGCACACACTTCGCACTAAGCTCCAGTCCCCAGCCAAAGAGCAACCTGAGGGACTACCGACACTGCCTGAGCCATACAGCTGACTGAATGACCCAAAGCCAGGCTTTCTGAGCCTTGATATTTCTTTCCCTCATTGACCTGTGACATTTTTTTGATGACAGTCGAAATGAACTCGAGAGATAGTGTGCTTGGCACGCTGTGGGGTGAAAGACATCCTTAGAAGGTGTCGTGGGGGGACCAGGCTGGGGTGGGGAAGCTCCTAGGGAGCAAGCAGCCCAGGCCAAGGCCAGCACGATGGACACATGCTGAGGGCCCGAAAATCTTGTGTGAGAGCCCTGAGGAGAGAAGAGGCTGCCTAGGAGGGGGGAGCTAGGTCAGAGCTTCAGTTGGTAGGTGGGGAGGTGGCTTTGAAAGGGGGTCTGTGCCTGTAACAAACATGGACTCCCCTGGGCGCAGGCTAAGACGAGTGTAGATGTGTGTCTTGAGCTTGGCTCCTGTGTAAGGTCAAGATGTGAATGGGGAACAGCAAAGAGTTCCCTAAATGACCAGGAGGACAGACACCAGTGACACCGCAGACGCGGAACGAGCTACAGTGGGAGATGCCGAAAGTTGAGACTTCCAAAGTTGGATGACCTCACTAAATCAAAGAGTCAAGGTTTTCTAATGTGGTGTGGTGGTGGTGGTTGGTGTGGTGATGTCAGAGACTTCAGGATGATAGGAGAAAGTTCTGGGTCCCCTACTTTGGGGGGAAAAGCTTAAGAATTTGAGAGAGGACAGCTGAAGGAGGGAGTAAGGGCGCCGCAGGACCCGAGGCGCGTGAGCTGACAGGAGTCTGAGGGCTGCTGACCGGCCGCGGAAAGAAGCTGTCATCTGTAGCGTCAGGAGTACGGCTCTGAATGAATGCAAGGTTGGCTTTATTCTGCTTTTCATTGTCCCACAAACAGCTGCTTAGGAGTTTCGTAATCTTTTTCTTGAACTTTTAGCAAGTCCGTGATTTCCGACTGCAGACGTAGCTGTAGATAGCACTGTTTTCGATATGTCCCAATGTTTTTGTTTTTAGAAGAGACTTCATTCTTGTGCCCTTGGTGAAAGTGTAACAGTTTGGTTTTCTAGCAAACTGTGTTTAAATGTTGAATTGTTGGAAATCCTTTTCATTTTAGAGGGAGAGTCTTGTAGATGCGTTAGCAGGCTGTAGCGAAGCTTATAACCACAGCTTCAGGCAGTGTCCTGCGCACAGTTTTAATCTGTCTTGAACTTTTGCCGCAGTTCTCTGACTTTCCAGGTCCCATGTGGGGCTCGGATTACGTGCAGTTGTCGGAGATCTCTCCTTCCCCGGAGCAGAAGTGCGACCCCGTGGCCCGGGAGGAGCTGAAGGCCATGGACCTGCCCTCCTTCGAACCTGCCTTCCTGGTGCTCTGCCGGGTCCTGCTGAACGTGATCCACGAATGTCTGAAGCTGCGGCTGGAACAGAGGCCTGCTGGAGAGCCTTCTCTCCTGAGTATCAAACAGGTTTGTTTCAGACACTGTTCAAACAGGCAGCCATTGCTGCATTACCACAGCCTTCCTTTGGATTTTGAGGATTTCCTCCCTCAGTTATTGCAAACAGTGAAAAGAACATGTCTTAGTGCTTAGTGTTTATTTTCACTGCTCTTTTGGGGTGATCTAGAATGTTCTTTCCTGGGAGTCCCCAAAGAGAGTAGTGTGTTTCAGCTTTTTTACCACTTCTTCCTGAAACACGTGGAAACAGGGTCTGATGTGACTGTCCAACCTCTGTCAGTCTTGATGGCTAGCAAGAAAATTCTTTTTCAAAAAACTTACTTATTTTTGGCGATACTGAAGATCAAACCCGGGGTCTTGTACATGCCAGGTGGCAGGTGACGTATGATGGAATTGGATCTCCAGCTTTCAAAATTTTGTCCTTACAAGACAGTTCACGTCTGTTTGGCCTCTTGCATTATTCTGTTGGAGGCGTGTGTAGATATGGAAATGTCTTAGAGTGTTCCGGGGGATACTTTGGACTTCTTGCTTGCATAAGCAGCCGTGTCGTGTAGATTCAACAGTAGGGTCAGCTTCTTCCTTCTGAGCTGTGAATTTCAGGTGGGCTCTTCGTGTGTGGCTGTATTTCAGGAGCAGCAGCCGAAGGGCTGGAAGCAGTAGTATTGACCAGAGTGAGCACTGAGAAGCATCTTTCATTGCGTTACTAACACACTGACGTGAGCTGTAGGAAGTGCAGCCTTTCAGACCCCCACGTCCACCTGCTAGAGGCTGGGGGGCTAGGTGAAGAACGTTGAAGGCAGACAGGCGAATGGGTCCCACAGAGGATGAGTTTGCCTGAGTGGTCAAGTGTAGGGTGACTGATGAGGTCAGCGGGGGCAGGCCCCTTGTCACTCGCCACCCCAGCTGACTGCACCAGCCGTTTCCACATTAGTCCCGCTGCCTTCCACGTCTCATTCTGGTCACTGCCTTCACGGTCCGCCTGGCTGTTGTTTAATCTTGTTCTCTGTATCAAATACCCATCTCCATTCCTCCTCAGGTCCCCCAGCTGCAGCCTGTGAGGCAGGGCTCTTGTAGTATTAAAAAGCAGTTTGTGTTAAAGCCCTGCAAACAGTGAACTGGTAACAGCTCTGGATCCATACAGTGTGTCAGAGAAAGACGGCAACAGAAATTTTCCGTTATAAAAATTCAAAGATCAGTAGTAAATACTTACATGGCATTAACTATAGAAAAGCACAGATGCTTTTGGAAGATTTGACTTGTAGCGATAGTACTTGCACCATGAATAATTATTTTTAAAACATTTAAGGACTTAAGGATCTGTAAAAGCCGTCTGTTTTAGACAAATTGGAAATCGTAGAAAATCACACAAATTAAAGTCACCTGTTCTCCTGGCACTCAAGAGACGAGCACTGCAGCATATCATATTTCCATCCGTCTGTCTTCTCTGCACATGTACACTTCCTGCACATACAAGCCAGAGACTGGGTTGTGGTGTGTGTGTGTGTGGTTTGTACATGTGTGTTCACATGTACACATTACATATGTACACATATGTAATCCTTCCCACTTTTCTCTGAGTACTCTCATCAAGACAAGGCTTTCAGTGGCCACAGTCCTCCCTGGGTGTCTGTGGATATGCACCGCTGTGGGTGGGTCTTAACTGCATCTCTGATTCTGTCTTGGTGCAAGTTTAGTGGTAAATGGTAGAATGCCCATTTCAGAGTCGGAAGCTGCAGCCTTTGCTTCCCGGCCACCACCCTGAGCTCCCTTCACGGCTGCGGCCTCTGGAAGTCAGTGAGACTGTGAGGTGTCCTCAGGCCCTGGGACTGGAGGTGGAGGGCACCGTACCCCAGCCCCGACATGGGAGGGCTCTCTGGCGTGCCCCACCCATCTCCTCCCTCCTCGTGTCACCCGCCGCACCGGAACAGTGCAGTTTCGCCGTCCTTTCCTGTTTCCTTGAGTTCTAGTTTCATCAGATCACGTTTAGAGTCGGCGTGGTTGCAGCTCTTGGTAGTAGATGAAGCCACACACCACAGTGGGTAAACCATGCTGCATTACTCAGAAACCGCCATTTTCTGCTATTTAAATCTTGGTTTTGGTTAAAATTCCTATTTCATGAGAGTTTTCTTTCCTCTTCTACCTCTTGTCTTACGTATACGTCGGTAAAAGTGGCCTTATTAAGTGAGGTTTGTTCTCAATATGAATTTATTTGTGAGGTATATCCTAGCCAGGCAGCAGCTGGTGTGTGATGTTTCGCTGTGTGCTCGTGTGTTCACAAGGCTGAGCTGTCACATACAACAAGCTTCTCGGGACTCAGAAACCATGTCAGGTTTTTAGAGGCAAGGTCCTTCGGGGCTTCTGTGGGGAAACCTGAGGACTAGCAGCCTGCGTGGCCAGGGTGGGTGACGGCCGTGTCCTTTGTGTGTGCTCCTTTGCAGCTGGTGCGGGAGTGCAAAGAGGTCCTGAAGGGGGGGCTGCTGATGAAGCTGTACTACCAGTTCATGCTGCAGGAGGTCCTGGACAGCCTGGAGAAGGCGGACTGCAACATGGACGCCTTTGAGGAGGACCTGCAGAAGATGCTCATGGTAAGGGAGGGGTGCTCTCGGTTTGTGAGGAGGACCTGCAGAAGATGCTCATGGTAAGGGAGGGTGCTCTCGGTTTGTGTGCTAGTGCATATGACAGTCCGGCTTAATTTCTTTCCATATAGCAGTAGATGACATTCTTTTTTCCCTAAAACCGTATCTTAAAAATTTCTCAATGTTTTTTAAATTGACATTTTGAACTAGCCTTAACCTAGTTCATTGTTTAATTGTAAGATAGTTCATCCTATATTTTAAAAAAAAAATAAAAATTGGTTCTTATTTCATTCAACCTCCAAACAGTAGGGGGCCCTTTTTATAATTCCTCAGTTGGGTGCTGGGGGCTTACCAGCTCAGGAAACAGTGGGGAAAGGGGGACCACCTGTGACGGGGACTGAGCAGGAGAGCTGCTTCCATTCCCACATGTCTGGGGCCTGGAAGTCGGCTGAGCCCAGGACCCCTCAGCTGCTGGACATGTCCACAGGGCGCTTCATCTCAGAGATGAATCAAGGCCTCTCTACAGAACCAGCCCATTCTCGGACTTACTAGGGCGAGGCTGGCAGGAGCAGACTGGGCTTTATTTCTTCTGCACAGATCCGATCTCATACTTGGCCCACGTTTGTGATCCCTGGGCTGTTCATTCTGTTCCTCCCTCTGCCCACTTAGACTCACCTTCAGGTTGTGTTTTGTTCCTGTTATTGACTGTCCGGCCTTTAACCTTCTTTGCTTGCGTGTATGTCTGTTTGTGCACCACATGCACGCCCGATGCTCTCAGGGGTCAGAGGTGGGCATCAGAGTCCCTGGAATGGCATTTCAGATGGTTGTGAACCTCAGTATGGATACTAGGAATTAAATCCAGGTCATCTCTGCAGCTCCCTCTTTAACCTTCTTTGAACTCTTAGCAGATGAAGTTAGATGTGTGCTGTAGCATAAACCTTTATAAACAGATTGTTAGGCCAAAGCATTGTGAGTTGGGGCTGTAACATGGAATTCTTTTGTGTCCCGTGTTGTGTGGTGAAGTTCACACATAGGAAGAGTGTGTTAGGCCCCTAGGGATCCTTAGGTTGGTGTTTCATAACTCCAGGGTGAAGGTACTTGCTGTGTCCTGCCTGGGGCGGACTCCAGCACCCCCAGGGAGCATCCTACTTTCTCAGCTGCTAGAAGGGGAAGCAGCTTGCCAGCTGAGCACAAGCCTTCCTGAGAGCTGAAAGCGCTGTCCTGGGGCTGCACTCAGCCCCTTTCTCCTGCACCGTATTGACCAGAATGTCATGTTGCTTTGGTGTTACGAGCTCAGGGTGGGAGTCCATGGTGGCCCCCTGGCCTCAGTCGGAGAGGAGGAAGGTGGTCAGCAAAGGGGCTTACACAGGCTGGCATACTATGAGGAGTAGTTTCAGCTTGAAATGATTTTTAATTGTTTGGAGAGAGCACACAGAAGGCCAGAGTGCAATGGCTGTGTCCGGAATTCTGTGGATTTCCCCCATGAGAGTTCTAATCACTGCGTTGTGGTGAGAAGCAGCGCACAGAGTCGTTCTCTTCACTTTGTTCATTAAGCGAGTTTTCTTCTCAAGCTGTGCTTGGCGGGCTCGAGGTGCACATTTACTGCCTTTTGCCCTGTAATGTGGGACACAGGCTGGTAAGCCACACTTCCCTTTCCTGCCTTCGGGGTATCTGTGCCCCGGCTGAGGTGAGAAGCTTGAGGCAGTTGTAGGAAAGTGCAGTTTCATTTGGCTTGGCTGCCCATGGCTTCTGTGAGTGAGTGTCACATCTCCCAGATGCCAGTGCCCGGTGTGCGCTGGGAACATGGGGTGGGGGCCGCTGTGAGGCCTGAGGGAGCCAGACAGCATTAGCATTTCTGCGGGGTGGACGGGCGGGTTGGCTCTTGGCAGGCACTCAGACATGTTTGCCGCACACCCTTCTCTTGAAACTCAACAGGGAGGAAAGAAATGGAACTCGGTGCTCAGGGAAGAGGAAACTGGTCTCAGTGTCTACTCTCCTCCATAGCGAAGCAGCTGTTAACTTTGTCTTGGTGTGCAGAGGGCACTGTACACGCAGCCATGATCCACGCCTGTGGCTTGACCGGAGCTGTGAGGTCCAGTGGGGCAGCACTGGAGGTCCTCACAGCCAGAGCTGCAGCAGCGGACTGTCTCCCAGTTACCCTGCGCGCTGGAGCTTGCGGTGGAGGAGAGGGACTCTGCAGCTACAGTGTAGAAAGTCAGGCTCCGGGTGCGATCGGGTGCCCCAGCGCCATGGATGTGACTTGGTGAGGGCTGGAGGCAGCACCTGTACTGACTGCTGAAGTTGCTAGGGGAACGCCTCGCCAGAGCCAGTTCTCTCGTTCCCTCTCGTGGCCAGTGCTGGGCCATCTGCCGTCTGCCTCTCCCTTCTAAATCTCTCTGTTAACCAAGTCAGCACAGGGAGCATGATAGATCACACAAACTGTGTGTGTGTTGTTCTCTGAGACAGGGTTCTGGTAACCCAGACTGGCTGCAGACTTGCTATATTCTGGGATAATCTTGACCTTCGGATCTCCTGCCTCCACCTCCAGAGCGCTAGGCTGACGGGCATTGGAGCCCATGTCCGGTTTATGCGATTCTAGGGAACAAAACCAGGACTCTGAGTGTGGTAGATTGTAGCCTCAACCCATTCTTTATTTTAATTCTCATACCCCACTCCCCTCCACTGTGCCCCTGCTGCTGCCCTTTGTGAAGAGTTCTAGACCGACCTGAAGAGAGACAGAGTCTGGGTTCAGTAGATGACAGTATGAAGGCCTTCATGGTGGAGATGGCGACATAAACCTTACAGGGCAGAATGAAGCCCCACCCCCACCGTGTGCTCCTGGCTTTAGTTGTGCTTTATGAGTACAGATTCGGACGAGTGGCTGTTTCTAAGAACAGCAGAGACAAGAGGATGCCGACTCTCGGCTGCCCGTCAGCACGCAGTAGGCAGTCAGCACGCAGTAGGCAGTTGCTCCCCGAGCAGACAGAATGAGGCTGGCTTTCAGGGGAGCCAGGAAGAAGGCCCTCTAGACGAGAAAGGCAGCCTTGGGCCTGGCCTGGAGAGGCATGTTGCAGCCAGGGAAGACAGCATCAGCTCTGGTAGGACTGGTTCTTGTGTACAGCTTCTGTCAGAGCGACCTGAGCCTGCAGGGGCCTGGGCCACAGGCTGGAGAGAGCAGGACAGAAAACTGCCTGGAGATAAGTAATAGTCTCACAGTCTGCTGGCTGAATCTCAGGAAAAATAACAATGAGCTCTTAAAATGCACATGGTTTAAAAACAAAAAATAACACACACACACCCCGCCATGGGACTCAAGGATAAAGAATCATATAAGCTTCAAAGAGTGGGCAGTACATCAGTCAGGTACGGTGCTTACTCTTGTGATCTCAGCAGTTAGAGGCTGAGGCAGGTGGAGAATTGAGTTCAAGTCTAACCTGGGCTACATAGCAAAACCATCTCAAGGAAAGGAAGAAATGGAGGAAATGGGGGAGAGGGGAGTGTGACAGTGTGTCCGTTGGGCAGTGAGGCTGGCATCATTTTCTTCATGGCAATGTCACATTGAGTGTGAGAAAGTGGAGTTGTGTCTTCACAGTTCTGATGCAGAGAATGTATGGCTCAGATATTTTCTACTTGGTCAACTCATGCATTAGACCAGAAAATGCACCAGTGGCAGGTTTTGTAGAAGCCTTTCTTTCAGAGCCCATTCAGAGGAGACTGCTTGTTAGGGGAACCCTTTGTCTTAGTTTCTTGTTGCTGGATTAAAATACTGTTGGCAAAAGCAATGTAAAAGAGAAAGGACCTTTATGGCTCACAGGCCAAAAACACAGTCCTCTATGGCTGGGATGCCAAGATGGCAGGAGCGTGAAGTAGCCGAGTACATCAGATTCACAGCAAGGAAGCAGAGAGAGATGGATGTATGCAGCAGCTGCTCAGCTTGCTTTCTCCATGTATATAGTCAGGATCCCAGCCTGGGAATGGTGCTGCCCACAGTGGACCGGTCAGGATCCCAGCCTGGGAATGGTGCTGCCCACAGTGGACTGGTCAGGATCCCAGCCTGGGAATGGTGCTGCCCACAGTGGACTGGTCAGGATCCCAGCCTGGGAATGGTGCTGCCCACAGTGGACTGGTCAGGATCCCAGCCTGGGAATGGTGCTGCCCACAGTGGAGTAGTCATACCTACCTCATCATCAACAATCCCCACAGGCATGCCAGAGGCCCATCTCCTGATGTTTCTAGATTCTGTCAAGATGACGATTTATAAATACTAACCTTCACACTCTTATCCAGTAGAGAAATCAACATGGGAATTTAGGAATATAGAGCTGGTATGGCATTGGTAGATATAGTCTCAAACTCAGAGCACCTGGATATTCTGAGTGTGGATCATAATTTGTATGTAATAAGTCCTGGAAGATTCATGTCACAAATTGGGTCATTAGGAAAGGCTGGTGGGATGTGTGCTAATAACTCTGCAGCTAAGATTAAGTAACCAAACAAAATAGATATTGACCTCTCAAGAGAACCATGTTCATGTTCATGATGCAAGTTTTGTTTTCTTTTGGTTTTTTTTGAGACGGTTTCTCTGCTGTAACTCTGGCTGTCCTGGAACTCACTCTTGTAGACCAGGCTGGCCTTGAACTCAGAGATCCGCCTGCCTCTGCCTCCCGAGTGCTGGGATTAAAGGCGTGTGCCACCACCACCCAGCTACTATGAAAGGGCTATTTTTTTTTTTAACCCTGTTGTACTTTTCTGTATTTTGTGGTTATTTCTGTCAGTTTGCAGGAGTCTGAAAGGTTGTGACTGTCTTGTTGCTGAGGAATGCAGTTGAAAAATGGTCCTGGTTTAGACATCAGCTGGCCGTGGTGCAGTCCTGTTCCCCAGCATGCCATGCTTTCCCAGCATGCTGTGCTTCCCACAGTCCCTCCTCTGCCTCACCTTCTGGTTTATATTGTGTGTTAGCAGGTCAAGTTATAAGCTGCTGAAGTCCCTGAAACATGTTATGTTGTGTTTATTTTAAGGTATATTTTGATTACATGAGAAGCTGGATCCAAATGCTACAGCAGTTACCTCAAGCTTCCCACAGCTTAAAAAATCTGTTAGAAGAAGAATGGAATTTCACCAAAGAAATAACCCATTACATCCGGGGAGGAGAAGCACAGGCTGGAAAGCTTTTCTGGTAGGACTCTTGTGCTCGGTGATACCTTCTTTCCTCGCCCTTCCAAGGTCCCACAACGCTGCTGTAAGCATAGAGCGTCAGCTACGTGAAATCCCACTTCCCTGTCTGTGTGCACAGTGGGTCTCACCCCAGTGGTGTTGCCCTCTTAGGGACATTCATTGTGTTTTGGAGACTTTTTTTTATCACTTTGGTGGGGGTGCACTGTGAGCACCTGGGCAGTAGAGGGCAGTGCTGGGGCTCCCCCGTGGTGGTGGGGCGCACTGTGAGCACCTGGGCAGTAGAGGGGAGTGCTGGGACTCCCCCATGGTGGTGGGGCGCACTGCGAGCATCTGGGCAGTAGGGGGCGGTGCTGGGCCACCCCAAGTGTGGACCTTGACTTGCTCTTGCTTTTGTTTTGTTGTTGTTAATAAAAGGGAAGAGACTTTGGGTCCTGTGAGGGGAGAGTAGACTGGTGTATTTGAACTTGATGGGCACTCTCAGAACCTAAGTCTTTAGTTTTCATTGAGAGTGGTTTGGCTCACATGTGCACCCCTCCTGTAGGTGTGCACGGATCACATGAACATCACTTCCTTTGTGCTACAGGACTTCAGCAATCTCTGTCCTCTCTTGCTGTCAGACTTTGTGTCTGCTTTTTTTTTTGGTGTCTCCGAAGCTTGTGCCCACTTCCCTGCATGGCTCTCAGTTCTTACACTGCATCTCCATCTCAAGTGAGCAGTGGGCTTCAGGCTCTGGTCCAGGTGATGTCCTTGTATTTTTTTGTCTCCAGCTTTAGACATCCCGCTCAGTGTCAGTCTGTCCTGCTGTTCAGTTCACTGTGCTCTCACTCCATCAGTCACTGTTGACACTTTGCCTCTCCTCGTCCTCCACGTTCCCAAATGCAGTCTCTGGACTTTGCCTCTGTGCCTTGTTCTGAGATCAGCTCCCAGGGCTTTACCTCTGCCCAGCTCTGTGCTCTGCCCTCCTGCTGCCTTGGGCGTTGGAACAGCTGCTCCACTCCAGGTTCAGTCAGGGTAGAGCCTTTGCTTTCGGCTGCCCCGAGGATATGTCAGCCAGATCTCCATCCGCCATTCCATGCCTACTTCCCCACTCCGTCATCCCGAGTACACAGCTCTCAGTCTCTGTTCCTGCCCAGATCCCCACGCCTTCTCTCTACCAGCCTGAGCGACCCATGTGAGACTGTCCCCTTGAGCACTTGGGCTTCCTGTCAGAGACGATGCCACCCCGGTGTCGGAGCTGCACACAGCCTGCCTCCTGAATGCTGCACCACACAGCCACAGGGCCCCTTCCATGCTCACAGGCTGGGCGGATGGAGCTTGCTGCCCCACACGGCCCACTTGTCCCAGTTATTCCCGTGACTCATTTCCCACTCCCTGTAGCCCTTCTCCAAGTGCTACCTTGTAGCCTCTTTAGAAGTTCCCACCCACTAGTACTTAAGATTTCACTTTGTTTACTTTCCATCCAGTAGAGGGCTCTTGTCTGGTGTGTTCGCCAGGAGCCTGGCAGATCTTAAATGCATTCTGATGCTTTGTATGATGTTCTTAAAACCCTTTTCTGATCAAGTCTCCTCCCACTCCGATTTAAAGCCCACCCACTTTGATGGCCATGTGACTTAACTAATTAGCATGGCAGCCTGGCCCCCCTGAGCACAGCCCCACCTCATTTGCTCCTGGTCTCTCCAGGCTTTGTAGCATGAGCTCTTCTGCTCCTTGCAGACTGGATGCTTTTCCAGTCTTTTCCAAGATCCTTTTCCTTACCTTGCACTTGACACACCTTCTACCTTGATCAAGGTCGTTGTCTTTCCTGGACCCGGTCCCCTCAGTCCACTCCTCTTTGGATAACCCTGTGCACGTCCTGCCTTTTGCCTGGAGCAGCCTCTGCCCAGGAGACACTTGGCTGCCAGCTAGGCTTGGTCTCCTCATCTGACATCAGCCCCATCCCTTCTCCCCATCTGATTGTGGCTGTGTGCTTACCCATTGTCCACTAGGTCATCACTGCCTTTCCTTGGACATTACCAAAGTCAAGAAGCTGGTGTTGAAGGTTTACCACAATGATTTCCCTGTTCTGTGTGCTCAGGTGTTCAGAAATACTAGTGTTTGAATTGTCTGTTCATTGAGAAAGTTCAGGTGTAGACTATTCATGTTCATCAGCTCTGAGAGCTAATCTCGAGGAGAAGTTTAAAAAACAGCAGCACTTCAGGGGTTTGCTTTTCCAGCCCATTGTTTGATTTGTTTGAGACATTTTATACCATCTTGAACATTTAAGAAAACATTGTGTAATCTCATGGCTACTATATACAACTTACCACCATGGTTTATGCTCAGTGCTGTGTAATAAGACAAGGTTGGTCTGTGCTGTAATCAAGATTCCTCTCTCCTGTTAGTTTGTAACTGTGGTGGTAGCTGAACTTCGATCTCATGCCATCTTCCTCTGCTTTCTTTTGTCCCCCAGTGACATTGCAGGGATGCTGCTGAAGTCCACAGGGAGCTTCCTGGAATCTGGCCTGCAGGAGAGCTGTGCTGAGCTCTGGACCAGTGCTGATGACAACGGTGCTGCCGACGAGCTACGGTTTGCATCACACTGGCTTTCTGTCCGTTCTTACCACAGGAGTTGTACTTCCCGGAGGGCTTCCAGAGAGCTTTGGGTGGTGGGAAGTTTGGGAAGTTTGGGTGGTGGTCTCTGATGGGCATCTCATAAGACATGCCTGGAGCAGGGGAGGGGAGGGAAGAGGGAGGGAGAGAGAGAAAGAGAGATGGCACAGAAGGGAATTCAACATGGCGCATGTATTTACGCTGATGTTCAGCAGAAGGGATAAGCCAAGCACCAACAACAGGAATGTGGCAAATGTAATTATAAGATGGCACGAGGCGTTTTACTCTCCGTCAGAGTCTGGGGAGAGCAGTTGGGGTTTCAGAACACCTGGATGTAGACATCTCCACCCAGGCTCTCAGCTGGTGAAACTCTCGATGGCTGAGAGACAGAGTGAGCCCGTGTGCGGGCCTTGCAGAGGGCCAGCCAGAGTTTTGGCCCTGTAGATCTAAGTTGCAAGTGTGAAGCTGACATGATTTTTGAAGAGTCGAAGCAGGGAACTAGACACCAGGTCTTTGGATGCTCCACCTGCCTGCTGGGGATGGATCTCGAAGAGCTCTCTGTAGAAGGGCATCGGTGCTCCACCAGGCCTGCTCCGTGGCATCCTGCTCCTGTGATTGGCTGTGGTGGCAGCAGCGTGCTGTGCAAGTAGCCCGAGCCATGAGATGGTGCTGGGGGGCTAGTTGTGTTTACAAGCTGGGTGTTTATCCTTTTTAATTATGATGAGCTCTCATCTCTAAGAACTTACCACAGTAGTGTCTAGAAGTCAAACATGCTGTTACTTAAAGGGCATTTGATGTCCCCACATACATCCATAGTACTCAAGTACTTTCAGCAAGACTCTGAGGACCGAGCTCCCGAGTATTTGGGCCGTGTTCTCAGTAACTACTTGTTGCCACTCATGAAAGCCGTGGGTGCTGTTTGCCGCTAGATTTGAGATTCGCTGCATGTTTGTTCCCCGTGTGAGCTAACTGAGCCTCACTTCTGGCAGGAGGTCTGTCATAGAAATCAGCCGAGCGCTCAAGGAGCTCTTCCACGAAGCCCGGGAAAGGGCCTCCAAGGCACTGGGCTTCGCTAAGATGCTGAGGAAGGTGAGTCCGCCGGCCTGCCCGCTGCCGTCCCTGCCCCTTTTACCCTAAAGTGGCTCTAAAGAAGCTTCTGTTCTGTGACCCTAGGACCTGGAAATAGCTGCAGAGTTTGTGCTGTCCGCCTCGGTCCGAGAGCTGCTGGATGTTCTGAAAGCAAAGCAGTATGTTAAGGTGAATCCCCTGGAGTCCTTGGTCTCCGCTGCCTTCTAAAGAGGCTCCTTGTTTGTAACATCCAGAGTTAATATTCTGGGCTGTGGCGCCCACATACTGACTGTACAGGTTCACAGGACACACTTCCTCATACTCAGCTTCCTCAGACACGCAGACAAAGAATCAGCTGGAATGTGTACTGTTTACAACTTGATTATGCGTATTTAAGACAGCGACTATCACAGTGAATATAAATGCGTGTGTCTGCTCTCAAGCTCCTGCAGGCGAGGCCTCTGCTGCATCTTTGCGGTGCATCTCTGCCGCCGTCCTTGTTGCTCCTCGCGCCTGTCTTTACTCCTCTCTAAGTTGTTTGAGATCTATCACTCTGGGACCTGCTTATGGCGTGTCGTAGGCTTTCTGTTGCTTTGATGAAACACCATGGCAAAAGCAACTTGGGGAGGAAAAAATTTATTTGGCTTACACTTCCACATCACTGTTCATCATGGAAGGAAGTCAGGACAGGCACTCAAACAGGGCAGGAACCAGGAGACAGGAGCTGATGCAGAGGCCTTGGAGGGGAGCTGCTTACTGGCTTGCTCATCATGCTTTCTTATAGAACCCAGGACCACCAGCCCGGGGATGGCACCGCCCACAATGGGCTGGGCCTGCCCCCATCACTCTCTAATTAAGAAAATGTGCTACAGGCTTGCCTATAGCCTGGTCTTCTGGATTTTCTTAATTGAGGCTCCTCCCTCTCCAGTGACTCTAGCTTGTGTCAAGGTGACATAAAGCTGGTCAGCACACTGGGAATGTGTGACATAGGGGTGGCCGCTGTGCAGCCTGTACCCCTGTCATGGCATTGTAGCCATGTTAACGTGACCCCTACCTCCTGGAGCAGCCTGACATTAGCATTGACAGGTTGCCCCAGATTCGAACCCTCGTGAATGAGGTTGGATGTGAGACAGGACGGTGCCCTGTACCCAGAGAAACTGCAGTGCTGCCCTCAGTCCCTCCTGGCCTCTCCCTCCTTCCTTCGGCCCCATTCAGCTGAGCCACTTGCCGTTCAGCTTGCTGCTGACACATCCTCTTCCTTGACCCCCAGGCTGGCCCTGAATTCACTATAGATAGCCCAGGCTGGGCTAAAACTCATGCCTTCTGAGTGCTGGTTTAAGACTGGGTTATTTCCTTTCCAGGTACAGATTCCTGGGTTAGAGAATTTGCACATGTTTGTCCCTGACAGCCTTGCAGAGGAGAAAAAAATAATTTTGCAGTTACTCAATGCTGCCACAGGAAAGGACTGCTCGAAAGATCCGGACGACGTCTTCATTGATGCCTTTCTGCTTCTGACCAAGCACGGGGACCGAGCTCGGGATGCAGAAGACAGCTGGGGCACGTGGGAAGCTCGGACTGTCAAAATCGTGCCTCAGGTGGAGACCGTCGATACCCTGAGAAGCATGCAGGTGGGTGGGGCTCGCATGCTTCCTAAGGAGGGGCCTGTGTGGCTCACTGCGTGAAGTGTCAGCGTGGCTGTACTGAAAGTACTCCAGCAAGTTTTTTCTAAGTGTGTCAGATTACACCTGAGTGTTTGAAATAACCTGCATGTTTGATTCATACGTTTTTGTGTTCCGTCAGTTAGACTTAAAAGGTGTCATTTCACTGATGAGCTGTAGTTCAGACGGCCTAGTCCCAGGTGCCCAGAGGAGAGAGAGAACAGCACTGAGCTGAGTGCTGCTTCCTTCTCACTTGGGCGAAGGGCGCCACGTGGCTCCCGGCCAGGTTCTGAGACCCTCTGGTTACAGGGCCGGGGCCTCCGCACGTGTGTCCAGCTCAGGGATAGTGCAAGCAGCTGTTTGTGCACACCTGCGTCTGGGCTCTGCTGACCAGCCACTGTCTCCTCCACCCCGCCCACCCGGCCTTTCTCTTGCATTCTCAGTGCCAAGTGTGACAGCAAATGTAAACGTGTTCGCCCACCTTTCCAGCTAGTCACCAGCTTGGCAGCCAGACGGCTGTTCAAACGTTCTGTGTGGTGTACCAGGGCTGTCGCCACAGCTCCAGCATCATTGCCTTTCCTGCTCAAACCTCCTTCCCCCTCCAGTTCTCTGGTTGCTTTGTGGTTTGTTCGGGAGTGATCCTGGCAGCACGCAGACCTGTCCTAAGTACTGTAGTGACTCTGAGTCTTCATCTCCTAGCAATTCGTGCCAGAGCTCTCATCTTCACCCTGTCTTTTGCATCTTTGTGGGCTGCTCCAACACACACAGTCCATGTGTGTCCACACCCTTTCCCGTGGAGTGTGGGGTCCTATTTCCCTTTGCCGAAGAGCCGGGTCACCAGTGCTTGCTGCTCTGTCCTGCAGGAGCTGAGCGTGCAGCTGGTCCTGGTCAGGTGGCTCGCTGTTGCATGGTCGTCTGGAGGATGGTGCTCTTTGGCAGTGGTGTTGCAAAGAGCGAAAAAGCAGTGCTTGGTCTGTCTTTACGTCCTGTGTTTGGCTTTCCTTCCAGGTGGACAATCTTCTGCTGGTTGTCATGGAGTCTGCTCATCTCATAATTCAGAGAAAAGCCTTCCAGCAGTCCATCGAGGGGCTGATGACTCTACGCCACGAGCAGACATCCAGTCAGCCAGTCATTGCCAAAGCTTTGCAGCAGCTCAAGGTACTGACCGTGCCGACCTTGCCTCTGCAGTGAGTGTGATGTTGTGGAGGTGTCACGTGGTATGAGGTGATGTCACGTGAGGGATGTAAGTGGCCTCCGTTCTTCCCAGTGTACACCTGTGCACGTGTGTAGACGGAACATTTTCTAGGTGCTTCCTGAAACTGTAGAGCTAGGAAGGACGGATGATCTTGTGTCGGTCTCAGGGTGGGAACTTCAGCAAAGTCGAGACTGGGATCTAGGTGTTTTCCTTGGATAAATTTTTCATGGTTAGCACTTTCAGTATTTCCTTGTTGATAATGTACTGTCAGAAGTTCTTTATCATGTTGTTTTAACACACAGTCCAGCCACGTTAACCGTGACAGAAAGAGCCAGCTAGGGGCGGCATGGAGGCCTCCCAGGCTGTGGCAGCCACAGCTTTGCACCTTTCCATGCTTGTGTTTGGCCCTGCTCCCTCTGCTCTTTCCACCAGCCATCAGTTACGTTCGTAGTTACAGAGCTGTGGCTTCTTAGAACTCAGCCATTCTGGAAGTACAGGTTCAATGAACTTTTGGGTTTCTTCTGCCAATCCAATTTATTTTATTTACTGAAAAAAAATCTCATGTAAACCAGGGTAAGTGACTGTTGTCTTTTCTTTTAGTTCAAGCTAGGGCACTCTGGAAAGTATAAGATGTTGTAAGATGTTGATTTTACTTGAATTTGGAGAACACTGGCTCAAGGTCACAAACTGTCAACTGAGCGGGCAGACCACCTCATGGCATCTGGGAATTTCATTGTGGTAGCGTAGCTCAGGAACGTTTCAAAACAGCAAGAATGGGGAGTAACTAACAAAAGAAGCATTTGGTCACTGATGTCCGTGGAGCAAGGTCATGGGTCTGCTGACAGTCTGGTATGATGTGAACACACTGGGAAATAATATAGAAGCCGAAACTGGTGAAATGAGGTAGGCACAGACCGGCTTGTTGAGAAATACCAAACTTTATTTTCTGAGCCTTGGGCGTTTGGAAGAGTTTTGAAGAATACTTTGCAGTGAAACGTGGGTAAGTGATAGATCCCCAGTATTCAAGGGTATGTGGAGACAGGTGGAAAGTGGAGAGAGTTTGGAGTTAGCTTGATACCAGCTATGGAAGCACTAAGCACTCACCTTAAGACTGGGTTTCTCAGGCTTTACACTGTTGACATTTGGGGCCAATGATTCCTTGTTGTATGGGGTGTAGGGAGTGTCTCCTGTTGTATGGGGTGTAGGGAGTGTCTCCTGTTGTATGAGGTGCAGGGGTTGTCTCCTGTTGTATGGGGTGGTGGAGTGTCTCCTGCTGTCTGAGATGGTGGAGGAGTTATATCCTTCTGAATGGGGTGGTGGTGGAGTGTCTCCTGCTGTATGAGGTGGTGGGGTGTCTCCTGTTGTATAGGGTGGTGGGGTGTCTCCTGCTGTATGGGGTGGTGGGATGTCTCCTGCTGTATGGGGTGGTGGAGTGTCTCCTGCTGTATGGGGTGGTGGGGTGTCTCCTGCTGTATGGGGTGGTGGGGTGTCTCTGTTGTATGGGGTGGTGGGGTGTCTCTTGTTGTATAGGGTGGTGGGGTATCTCCTGTTGTATGGGGTGGTGGGGTGTCTCCTGTTGTATGGGGTGGTGGGGTGTCTCCTGTTGTATAGGTGGTGGGGTGTCTCCTGTTGTATGGGGTGGTGGGGTGTCTCCTGTTGTATAGGGTGGTGGGGTGTCTCCTGTATGGGGTGGTGGGGTGTCTCCTGCTGTATGAGGTGGTGGAATATCTCCTGCTGTATGGGTGGTGGGGTGTCTCCTGCTGTATGGGGTGGTGGGGTGTCTCCTGTTGTATGGGGTGGTGGGGTGTCTCCTGTTGTATAGGGTGGTGGGGGTGTCTCCTGCTGTATGGGGTGGTGGGGTGTCTCCTGCTGTATGAGGTGGTGGAATATCTCCTGCTGTATGGGTGGTGGGGTGTCTCCTGCTGTATGAGGTGCAGGGGGTGTCTCCTGTTGTATGGGGTGGTGGAGTGTCTCCTGCTGTCTGAGATGGTGGTGGAGTTATATCCTTCTGTATGGGGTGGTGGTGGAGTGTCTCCTGCTGTATGAGGTGGTGGGGTGTCTCCTGTTGTATAGGGTGGTGGGGTGTCTCCTGCTGTATGGGGTGGTGGGGTGTCTCCTGTTGTATGGGGTGGTGGGGTGTCTCCTGTTGTATAGGGTGGTGGGGTGTCTCCTGCTGTATGGGGTGGTGGGGTGTCTCTGTTGTATGGGGTGGTAGGATGTCTCCTGCTGTATGGGGTGGTGGGGTGTCTCCTGTTGTATGGGGTGGTGGGGTGTCTCCTGTTGTATGGGGTGGTGGGGTGACTCCTGCTGTATGGGTGGTGGGGTGTCTCCTGTATGGGTGGTGGGGTGTCTCCTGCTGTATGGGTGGTGGGGTGTCTCATATTGTTGGTGGGGGGTAGGAAGGGGATGTCTCTTGTATGTTGGGATATTTGGCAGCATCCTTGGCCCATACCCACCAGGTGGCAGTAGACCTTACCTTCCCCTCCAGTTTTAGTGATCTCTCGTGGTTAATGCACAGAAGTGCTGGTGGCTCCATTGCCCATTCAGAGACCAGAAGCAGTTTGATGAACCATTGATGTGGGGTGTTTTCATTTGGTGTTAGTTTGATGTTAAAGAATACCTCAGACAAATAGCAGTGAACATAGGTTTTCTCTGTCTTCTGTTCTTTTATAAAGTGCCTCAGTGGTTTCTGTCTGATGTTCGTGCTGTGGTGTACTGATGATGATTTGGGATTTTTCAGAACGATGCGCTCGAGCTGTGCAACAGAATCAGCGACGCCATTGACCGAGTGGACCACATGTTCACACTGGACTTCGACGCTGAGGTTGATGAGTCTGAGTCAGCCACGCTGCAGCAGTACTACCGAGAGGCGATGATTCAGGGCTACAACTTTGGGTTCGAGGTAGGCACCGAAGGCACCACACAGTCCAAAGGTTGCTTGTGAATTACAGGAAGCGTTATGGACTCTCCAGGACAAATCTCATATTAATTATAGTCATTGCATTGTCAGGAATGCCACCTTATACTGCTGTGGAGTGACCAAAATGTCAACCGTCATAGTTGCCCAGATTTTATTTTCTACTCACGATAATCTACTATACTGTAAAACTTTAAGAGATGCTTAATATCATAAAAGTACATTCTTAATTTAAATATGAATAAATCATTTACCAAACTCTGTTTCGTTACTGTATTCTGTAATTCTGTGGATTATCCAAAGTATACACTAATACACAGAGTATACACTAACCAGATTTTGCTGTTCATTTTTAGAAAAAGACATTTCAAGCAGATAAAGTGTTATTGTGAATAAGTATTGCTAGAAAGGTTTTGTTAATTTTGATATAATGCAATCTTCATACAGTATCATAAAGAAGTCGTTCGTCTGATGTCTGGAGAGTTCAGACAGAAGATAGGAGATAAGTATATAAGCTTTGCCCGGAAGTGGATGAATTACGTCCTGACCAAATGTGAGAGCGGAAGAGGCACAAGACCCAGGTAACCGCCAAAAAGCACACTCCGTCCTTCCATGGGGCACCTGGGGTTGTTAGTATTTCGTTCCTATTCTGTGTGACATGTGGAATTCATAAGCAGACCATACAAGAGCATTCATTCCAACTCAGTTACAATCAGTACTTTTAAAATGGCAATATATGTGTATGGAGCTTGTAACTAATCTTAGAGGAAAGAAAACGTTTCATGTACCCTAAACGGCACGCTCACTAGGAGGACGCAGGGCAATGTGTAAATTGTCCGGTCTGTAATGCTCTGTAGTTGTCCCACTAGCATAAGGTGTCTTTGGAACGTATGAGTGAAGTATGAGTATGAGTCCATCTGAGCAGACACAGGAAGCCGCACTCCAAGTCAGAACAGCACACACTCTGCATGTGAAGTGCGAAGCTGGAGCCTGGTCTTACGAGCTCACAGATGATGTGGGCATGTCCAGGTGTCCTAAATGCCCGAATGTTTCTTCTTGGCCTTAGGCTCAACCTTGAAAAGCCATCCTGACCTTTACAAAAACCATTACTATAAACTTACTCTTCTCAGGTGTTTATACAGTGAACACTTCCCCTTGCCCCCAGAAAAAGAATAAGCATTTCGTCCTAGATAGTAAATTTCCAGTCACTTTTGCACCAACTTTAGTATTATGTAGCCTGCGACATTTTCCCAGCTATTATGTGATTATTGAATGTTTTCATGTGACAGGTGGGCCACTCAAGGATTCGATTTCCTACAAGCCATCGAACCCGCCTTTATTTCAGCTTTACCAGAAGATGACTTCTTGGTATGACATACTCTAAATGCTTTTTCTGTTGAAGAAGGACCAAGTCGGTCACTTTCTCTTCTGGATGGCGTGCTTTCTGCGGAGCACTGGCTCCTCAGTACGTTTCCTGTCCTTGCCATGAGGGTGCTGAGCCACTAAAGCTCTCGGGAAACGCGGCAAGGTTTTGGGTGTTCTTCCGTTATGACAGCTGTGCACAGCTGACCACCTAGTGGTCCTCAAGCCTCACACTTCTGGAGTAGATGCTAGAGTCCATGCTTTATAAACTGCCAGCTCAGCGGCCGGCTTTGAGGAGTTCAGAACAAGCCTGTTTCCCCTCGGTGCCGTCATCAGACGGCCGTGTCAGTGCCACAGGCTGTTATGTTTGATCGGTTGCATAGGATGGTGTTGCACAGAGGTCAATTCCCTCCCGTTGCCCTCTGGTCGTGGCGACACTTGAACCTTTGCTTGTGGACATCATTGTTTTCTAGGGAGTAGTCTGCCAACTTGCTATGAAAATGGAATTTATGATATATTATTTTAAATGTTGTTTAACTCATATCTAGTTTATGCTTGTATCTTTTGTCTTTGAAAATATTTACTTAAGATCAAACGTTGCTCTCCTGTTATGCTGCTTATCAAATTAAGAATTTATTTTCTCTTCCAATTTTTCTTTGGTTCCAGAGTTTGCAAGCCTTGATGAATGAGTGTATCGGCCACGTCATAGGAAAGCCACACAGCCCTGTCACAGGTTTGTTCCTTGGTCAGACCAGCACGCACTGGTTTTGATGAGCAAATTGTCTTAGGATTGATGTCATTTATAATGATATACGATATATTTTTAAAAATACTGGGACAGTGGCAGATGTGATTTGTACGGGGAGCTCCGCAGTCACCGTTCCAAACCGCACAGGAAGATCAAGATGACCGTTGGCGTGGGGTGCTCCCTGCAGCCGTTTTGTTTCTCTAGCGTTTATACTGCAGCCTGCTCTCCTTGTTAAATCTCTATGTCGGGGCAAATGGGAACGGGTTCCCCGGCCCTCCCTCACCTCACGCTTTTCCCATTCCCCCGCTCACTTGTAAATTTTGATTTGGTTTCCGTTTTTTAAAATGAAGTTCTTTTTCTGCCAAGACAAACAGTATTTTTTCAAACACTTTTGCAATGTGTGCTGAGTCCTTAAAAAAGAAAATATTTATTAAGAAAGACTGTGTCATTCTTGATACAGTCTGTGAGTAACAGAAAATCATAGCCGTGGGCACTCCAAATAGAAACCTTAGATTGTGTAAATAGTTCAGAGACACTAGATTTGCTGAACATCAGCTATGCCAGTTAAAAGATACCTTCTAGCCACAGAAAAATTTAGTGTAAGAGCAGGCCTTAATCCCTGCTTTTGTTTTAGAATGTAGAATTCACTCGGGCTGTCAGGAAAGCAACAGTTTCCGGTGTGAAACTACTCAGGTGTATTTGCAGAGAGGCGCACATTTCAGAGAGCACTCAATTCGCCTCAGACTCTTGCTTACTGGGCCAGCATTAGTAGAATTTGCTCTTCTGATTTCTCAGAACATTTTTCTACAGGACCAGCAACCTGGTAAAAATCACTTTTTAAAAATATGTTATTAGTTAAGACATATATTCCTATTCTTTTTTATTGTTATCACGTATTTATTGTGTGTGTGTGTGTCCCCTGCACACACACAAGCGTGCATGTCAGGGTGCACGTGTAGAGTCCAGAGGGTACCTGGGAGGAGTTAGTGTGTTTTGGAAATTACCAAGCTTGGCGGCAAGTGTCTTTGCCCACCTAGCCATCTTGATGGCTCAGGCATAAAATTATAAAGTAGAAAAATATAGATAGTGGGTATCTGGGGAAATTTTCATTGTAAAAGGTTGCAAAAGATAAAAGCTGTCCCATTCCGTAGTATCTAGAGAGAATCACCAGGAACATTTGAAGCAGGGCTTCGACATGCCTGCTCCTCCAAACTGCGGTAGACTGCTCAGTTAGTTACTTGTTGCTTGTTAAATTGTCCCTCGTCTCTTCAAAGCGAGGGGCGAGGGTGCTGAACTTAGAAGCAGATCACCTGGCAGCGAGGGGCCCCGGGGCTGCTCACTTAATACCATTGAACAGCTCTTTGTGGTGTCAGACATGGACTGCTAGCTGGAAGTGGATGGTAATAAATCACGTTTATAAAACTCTAGCTTCCCACACAATAGGGCCCCCCTGCTTTGATTTTGTGTTCTTTTCTTACATCAGAAGTTAAAAATGTCGATAACATTTTTAGGTTAGAATTCTTTATCTCCCCTTCTGCTTTAAGCATGTGACCTGTAGCATCCTGGCCTGTAACGTTCCGTATGTGCTCCATGGCCTTGAGTTCAGAAAGGGTTGTTTGTCCCCTGCTGTTTACTGTGTGTGGCTGGGTGCTGTTGGGTGTGGCAGTGTAGAAGCCCCTCCATGTCAGTGGTACCAGATCTAGCTCTGGACCACACTGTGGCTTCTGGGATGGATGGACCGGAATTCTTCCTGCCACTCTTTATGGGGCTTGTGTTTGACCATGAAAAGCATCCCATAGTAAACTCAGTAGAGAAATGTGGAGGTCTGAGTTTATTCTCCATTTGGATTTGCATTCCCAGGAAATGCCAGTTTCACAACATTAAACATATGTGTGGGGGTCGGGGAGGGAGGGCGGGAGACTCTTAGATGTTCTGTGCGTGAAGATGCTAACACGACTTCCACAGATTTGTTCTTTAACAGAGTTTTCACTTCACGCTTTCTGGGAAGTCCTTGTAGCAGGTTTTGACTGGGCAGTTCCCAGTGTCTGCTGGCTGAATGACATCGGCTCCATCGAGGTTTCTGCTTCTTTCCCATGTTGCTATTGCTTTTCTTCCATTTGGCGTTGTGAGAGATGAGATAATGGAACAGACACAGGCAGCCCCGCCCTCTAACGGGTGCTTAGTCTCTTTGCTAGGGAGTCGTGGATCTCCACGTCAGTGGTTTCTGCCTGTGTCTTGTTACTAAGAGGCAGAACCTTGACATGGGGTTCCTTTTAGGGTGAGCTGTATACAGCCTGAAATAGCCAGCACATGACGAGAAAATATGCCATAACACAAGGAATACAGGAACCAGGTGGCCATTGGAAGCAGCTGTAAAAGAAAGACATTAGAATAGACAGTAGTGTCACGCCAATCAGCGCCTCGCCGAGTTCCTGGGGAGGTGCAACCATGTCTGCCTTGTATTTTACATTTTCCTTTTCATCTGGTTTTATGACTGGGACGAAGCTCACAGGTGTGGTACGTTCCTGCTGTGTGCTGGGCCTGGGTCGCAGTTCCCAGCACCATGAAGTGTATCAGTAACATCAATTTTAAATGTCATATGGTTTCTAGATTTTAGTTTTCTTTTGAATTGCATCCAAGCTAATCTCATATTAGCCTCTTTAAAAGGAGAGGAGAAAGATCTGCTCTAGGGGAGAAGTCGGGTAAATTGTGCCCCCTTACTGGGCCTAGTTTGGCATTGAGTAGCAGAGCAGAGTTGTCTGGGTTGAGCTGCAGAGATCTCCATCCCAGAACCCACACAAACGTCTGCGTGCAGAGTCTTCATGTGTAGGTGGCAGAAAGAGTTCCTTTTTTATTGGCAAGCTGCCAGATATGCCCCACGTGATTCCCTAGGTCCAGATGGATGCCAGGCCTTGGTCCAGCAGGTGTTCCTCTGTGTTCATACCAGGGATTACAAAGCATGGTTTTGGTGGAGAAAAGTTTGAATGTACACACTAACTGTGCTGACTTTTACAAAGGTGACATATTTGGTAATATATGGATGGATCAGCTTTGGTCACTGCGGACTCAACTGCCATCCCATTCACACCGAGTGGTCTGGCCTGGTGGTTTTGCACTGCCCACTTTAACAAGTTTCCTTTGTTGCCATTTTCGGCAGCTATCCATCGGAACAGCCCCCGCCCTGTGAAGGTGCCCCGGTGCCACAGCGACCCTCCTAACCCTCACCTCATCATCCCAACTCCAGAGGGATTCAGGTACTTGCTCTCCTGCATCGTAGACTTGATCTGCTGTGCATGCTCGTGCTCTCGAGTCAGCTGGGTGCTTGCTCTGAAGTGCAGTGCTTTTCCTTCTAATTGGCTAGGTGCTTCCTAAAGCGCTCCTTTGTGTTACTTTGAGGGCACACCATAGTACCTTAGGTGCAAAAGAAAGACATGCAGATTTAAGACAGACCTGCACCTTTCAAGATAACTCAGCTCCCAGCTTCTGCATAACCCTCAGCTACTGAGTGCTTTCTGGCTCTGGAGTAGTTCTTTCTTTTTCTTTCTTGGAAAAGTTACCCCAGGAAAGCAAATGTGAGCATGTAAAGCAGTGAGCTGTACAGACAGTTCTTGGTCTCTAGAGTGGAGAAGGCTGAGTGGCCATTCTGTTGACATTCGTGAGTACGTAGTTGTGACGTAAGCTGACAGTCCAGAAGCACGCCCTTGTTCACAGTGCCGCCCTAGAGCTGGCATTTCCGCACCTGTGATCCTGAGTCCTCTTCCCCTCCTCAGTCCCTTGTGCAAGCTGATTTCACGTGGTAGGTTTTCTGGGTAAGACCTTTGACACTAGTTGTCGTCCCTCCCACACACAGAACAGGATTCTCAAGTAGCAATGAACATTTTATATTTTTAAAGATTTTTTTCCACTTCCTACTGAAGCACTACATGCCAGTCCACCCCCTTCTTACCTGTGTCCTGAAGCCTTTCTTCTTGTCTTAGCACTCGGAGCGTGCCTTCAGACGCTCGGAACCACGGCAACTCTGTTGCTGCTGCTGCTGTCGCTACCGCTGCCGCCACCGCTGCCACTGGCCGCCCCGGCCCCGGTGGCGGTGACTCTGCGCCGGCCAAACCTGTCAGCACTGCCCCTGATACCAGGTAGTCCACCACACCAGCATGTCTCCCTCCCGCGGGCGCTCAGCCTTAGGCTGTGTCACAGGTGCAGCTACGGGAGTGGGGCCCGGGGCCCTGGGGGTTGTCAGTCTCCAGACCCGGCAGCAGGCAGACCACTGACCAACAGTGATGTTTCTCCTCTACGACCAGCATTAGCTAACACGAGTCCTGGCCGTGTGAGTCTTCCCCTAGTGCCTCAGAGGGAAGAACCTGGGTGTACATGGGGACATGCCGCTGGGCCGAGCAGCCTCTGAGGTCGGAGCAGAGCAGTTCTTTCTTAATTTACCCACTGCCCCATTTTCATCTCCAGTAAAGATGGGGTGTCCAAAAGAGGTGGTACTGGGGTGTGAAGGCGTGGGGCTCTGCTCTGCCTGCACCCAGGAGGAAGCCGTGTGGCAGCAGGAAGACAGCCTAGCTCTCTTGACTCCAGCGACTAAAACAGCGCTAGACTGGCTTTAACAACAGTCTGAAACGCCACACACAGTCTAGAATTGCTGCTCATTAAAATAATATTTCTATTTTTAGTTATAAATGTCTGTAACCTTAAATTAAAATGTTTTACAGCTTAATCCGTTAACAATAAAATAAATGTTAAAGCCAGCTCCCACTTACTGCTTGTTTCTAGTTCTGGAAAATCTCATGCCATATACTACACAGCTGCTTCCATCACCACAGGGAACTACCCACATGTTCTAGGGACCCTCGGTGCCCAGCTTCCCAGCTGCTGCATCTGTGTCCCACACACTCCTCCAGAGCCGGCTGGAGACACCGCCTCCGTAACGCCGAGGAGCCAGTGCAGGACACGTAACGGTGTGGCTGGTCTCTAGGGCCGCAGCCGGCTCTTTCCTGCACGCGTGCTCTGCTGTCCCTAAGCTGTATTGAGCATTATGTAGGCATCTTCACATAGCAGTGTGTAGATCCTGGTCTTAATTCAGATCCACTTGACCTCTAGTGGCTTTAATAGTGGCGTAGTTTTGAAGTTTTCTGGTCCCCTCCCCCCCCCCCAATCCAAAGGAACAAAGTTTGCGTTGAGACAATGTGTTTGTGAACATAGAAAAAGCAAAGCCCCACAAAGAGACCCCTGCCTGCACTGTCGCTTTTGTGACTATCCTAGGAGCCGCATGAGCCTGCGGGGTTGCTGACTCCTGCTCAGGCCTGCAGTCAATTCCCTACTGGGAACCCAGGTTGAGTGCAACATGGGCCTGAAAATGGGAGCCCCAGTGACACTGCTGTCAGCCCCTGACCTGGGAAATAGCAATTCTGGGCTTAAATTCTCTCATTGGTATTTATTTGAAAACAAAACATTTTTCCATGGTTGGGCTTACCAGAGCCGGCTTCCGCTGATGCCCTTGGGCTTGCCAGAACTGGTTTCCACTTCAAGGATGCTCCCTGCCATTTACCCTTTCAAAAATCCCCAAAAGTCACAAAATTGTCTTATTTCACATTCAAGAAAGCAAGAGTAGAGACACTGAGTGACCCCTGATCCCCCCAGATATGGCCCTGCTTAGTGGAGTGTGTCCCCCTTAGTCAGGGGCCTGGCCCTCGAGTGCCATGACAGCTCTCTGAGGAAGCACAGCAGCAGAAGTGCTGCCCGGTCAGATGCACAGACTGGCCCAGGCTGGGGCCATGGCAGGAGCAGACCACGCTGCCCTGGGCCTCCTCAGAGGCACCACACCCACCGTCTGGACACATGAGCACGCACGCCAGCAACTTTAAAGCAGTGAATCCCGTTTTCATGTGGCCTTCAGTTACCGGAACTGTAGTTTAATGCTTCTTAATTTAATCACAGCTTTATTGCCCTGTGAACTCATCTCACGTTACCGTAGAAAAGCAGCTGACTAACACTGTCTTTAACATGTTGAGTCTCTTGCTCTTCAGGTGCTTGGCTACTGCTTGAGAAATCGTTACTGCTAGAGATTTGCAGTCTTTTGAACCATGCAATGATTCTAGTACTCTTTTATAATTATTTAATATAATTTGTTGGCAGCCTTAAATGTTACATGATTTGGTTAATTCACCTTTGTCCATGCTAGGCTAAAACGCAGAGGTTTCCGTGCACTGCCGTTCAAGTGGACGGGCTTTATTCTTGTTTTGGTTATTAATGTAGAATGGACAAATGTGGGGGCCCAGTGCCCTCCTGTCGGTCCCCAGGGAGACCCGGTGGCAGCTCTGTGTGGGTGGTAGATGCTGTGGGCCTGCCCGTGTGTTGTCCTCCACCCGCTAGATGCTAGTTTCGCCCTCACAGTCGGCAGTCAAGGGTGTCTACAGACACAGCCATTGCCCCCGCAGTGCTGACCCTGTTGAGAATCGGGTCTCCAGAAGAATCTCACAGACCTTCGTCCCATGCTCTGTTGACTGGATGGCTCAGTTGTTTCTGTTTGTTTTGGTTTGGTTTTAAATGTTAAACAGAGGTTCCAGTGTCCCTGAAAATGACCGCTTGGCATCCATAGCTGCAGAACTGCAGTTCAGGTCTCTGAGCCGGCACTCGAGCCCCACAGAAGAGCGAGACGGTGAGTGCTGTCGGGTGGGCCGCCTGCCGCCAGCGCACCGGCTTATCCGAACCCATCATTCTGACGTCCTTGAGCGCACCTGGTGGCCACCCACCAAGCTTCGGGTCAGGCTCAGCGCAGCACACCGTGGCCTTTCCGTGTAGCTTTGTTAACTAAGTCTGCTTCCTTGTGTTTCACAAAAACATCATTCTCGGTGTTTTAATTATTGAGCATTCTTACTCGCTTTAGAAATACACAGGTGTCGCGGTGTTTGTTTTAATACGGCGACTGTCCCCGTCTGCTGCCTCTCACACAGGGTCCCCCAGAATGCTGTCTTCGTGGTATTCTGTTGTCTGTTTCTTACGGAAGGTTCGAAAGTCCAGTAACAATTTCTTCATTAGATGCCATTTTCTAGAAGTGAGTAGAGACACCAGACTCACTGGGAATGAGTCAGCTGTAAGAGCAGACTGCTGGGGTCGCGCCGCCCGGCGTAGGGTAGAGCAGACTGCCGGGGTCACCGCCGCTCACCACCTCAGCGTAGAGTAGCTTTTTCGTAAATCTTAATTTGTATGAAAACCACTTCCTGCAGAGCCAGCGTATCCTCGAAGTGACTCAAGTGGATCAACACGGAGAAGCTGGGAACTCCGCACACTCATTAGCCAGACCAAAGGTATGGGGGAAGAGTCGCACTTGTTAGCGTCCAGGCTCTGAGTCAGGAGGTCTGGCACCTCTGACATCATAGCCTCTGCTGTAGGCTTTCTGGACACTTTCTGTTTCTTACAATAAATTAGAAGGGCTCTCGGGTGTGCTCATCCTTTAAGTAGATAGCAGAACCCCTCGACATTGAAAGTCATTGTGAATATTAGCGTTCCTCTTCATGCTAAGACACTGGGAGAAAGCACTTTGGCTGGCGGAACGGTGGTGATTGGTCAGTTACCGGGAGAAGATCGCCCGGTACGCTGAGCTGGGGAGGACGTGGGGTTTGGTTAGAGTTCCGAAACAGTGATTCAGGCAGGTGAAGTGTTAGATTAACCTGGGTTCTCAGAGAGGGGTCCAGCAAGAAACAGCTTGGTGCAACAGTTGATGGGCCCTGTGCAGATGGAGAGGGAGAGACTTCCGGACCTGGGCCCAGATGCTGGGAACCAGTCTCTGCATCAGCCTACCTGTGACAGTAGATCCTCAGGACACTGTGGGGACCCTGACTCTGTCCTGCTTTTGAAAACAAATACTTGGGGGTCAGGTAAAATTGGGAGCCACTAAGACTATGTCCCTCTCAGAAAAGCTGCAATTCCCCATGACATACTAAAGTCCAAGTCTTCTGGAGAGAAGCTTATTACTACATAGTTAAGTAATCTTTACACAGGTATTTTGAAAATGGGGTCCATGGCCTCATAGCTGTGAAAAACTTCTCCAGGCAACCCTGATATATCATATATTTGGGTAAAAGAAACAAATTTCCAGGTTTTAGAAAAAAAAAAAATTTGTAGTACGAAGGTAGGAAGGAAGGAAACTGGAGAAAACGTAAATCTTTGGGAATGCATTCACTTTTCAGTTAACCGTACACTCATCCAGATCGTCAGAGACCCCTTTGTTAGACAAAGCTGAAGCTCTCAGATACCCATTAGGTCACAGGCTGTAACCCACTGACGGCTGGTGAGTCTGAATGTGATCAGCCTTGGTGTCCATCAGCAGAAGACAGATAGGCAGTGTCACACAGATGTGTGTGCACGCACACACACACACACACACACACACACACACGCACCCCGTGTGCTGGCTCAGAAGAAGGAAATTATGTCATATGAGGAAAATGGATGGAGTTAGAGGTCGCATGCTGTTGCTTTCTTTGTGTCCCACCTCCTGGGACTGACGTGCTCACGTCTCCCCGCAGACTCTGCCTCCAAGCAGGGGCCCATAGAAGCTATCCAGAAATCAGTCCGGCTGTTTGAAGAGAGGCGATATCGAGAAATGAGGAGGAAGAACATCATTGGTCAAGTCTGCGACACCCCAAAGTCCTATGATAACATCATGCACGTGGGGCTGAGGAAGGTGACGTTCAAGTGGCAGAGAGGAAACAAAATAGGTGAGGAGCCGGGGTCTCGCCGGAAACGCGCTCCTCCCCGTGCCGTGCTGATGGAGAACAATACAAAGTGAAAACTGAGAAAAGACTTTCGGGTGGTCAATAAATTGAGTAGTTCTGCTCAGTAACTCCAGAAGTTCGCTCTTGAAAACCACTGACATTTTGCCCTCTTGATCATCTGTGTTCGTATATTCCCATAAGAATATTATTTGAAAAGAGACTAGACAGAAGTCGGGACAGGACAGTCTTTCCTCCCCCCCCCCCAAAATATCGCCTAGTTAATTGATTTCTAGATGGAATTAATTCTTCACAAAATAACTAGTGTGATGTCCCAGCCTCTCCACCCACTTAAATGCATTGATCTATCAAGTGTTAAGTCTCAGAGGCAAACACAGCTGTAAGAACTTTGGGCCCAGGAAACTAGCGATTCTTAGTACTTAGCACGTGGCTAGGACTAGTTAGGTACTTTATGTAACTAACATCTTAATTGTAGCCGTTGATGTCCTTTGGTCACGTGTCCCCTGGTTTAGTCCCAGAGGCAATGTGGGAAGATTCCCCTCACACTGTGAGTGCTGCGGCAGCATGGCCGAGAGGGTCCAGACGCTCCCGGCCTCCCTTCCACCCCTCGAGGGCCCTGGACCAGCACAACGTGTCTTCACATCTCCTCTGAGCTCTCATCTTCTCTGTCCCAGTGACATTTACAGATAGGGTGCTCACATCGATGAGATTACCCAAGACTTTGGATATCAGGGAACACTATGAACTAATTTGATCCCAAGTACATGCTGACAGCTCTGTAAACACACATCAGGGGTTGCAGAAAGCAGCGTTGCCTGCTGTCTGTGGTGACTGAAGGCCTGCTTGTGTTGTCCGCAGGGGAAGGACAGTACGGGAAGGTGTACACCTGCATCAGCGTTGACACAGGGGAGCTGATGGCCATGAAGGAGGTGAGTCGGGTCTCCCTGGGCCTTGTGCAGTTGCCCCAGGACTCTCAGGGGTGAGCTACTTGGCATGGGTCCTGGTGTTAGCATTTGACAGTTGAGACCAGCTGGTACCACCCTGAGATGACATAGTGAAGAGTTGGTGACTCCAGAAGGGCCTTCAAGAGAGCAGAATCTAGTAATTCCAGTGCAGAGCAGGAGGGCGTGCCTTGTGGAGGCAGTTTAGGGAGGGAAACCACCACCAGCACCCGAGGCTAGTGAGGAAAGGCCAGGAAGCTTCAGGACGGAGGGTGGGCCAGAGCAGGGGAGGGCTGCAGTGTGGGGGGGACTGGGGGGAGGGTGGGGACTGAAGAGGGAGGGCTGCAGTGGGGGGGGCTGAGGGGGGAGGGCTGCAGTGGGGGGGGCCTGGGAGGGTTGCAGTATGTGGGGACTAGGGGCTGCAGTGTGTGGGGACTGGGAGGGTTGCAGTATGTGGGGACTAGGGGCTGCAGTGTGTGGGGACTGGGGGGAGGGCTGCAGTGTGTGGAGCCTGGGGGGGAGGATTGCAGTGTATTGGGACTGAGGGGGGGTGTTGGTGACCTCATAAAACTGCTGAGCCATCAGTCGCCTCTGACCCTTGGTGTTAGTCCCTCACCCTTGCCTGGCCTTGCTCCAGATTGGCCAAATACAATATCAGCTCTTTTGTTTTAACTTTTACAAATTTTAATTGACAAAATTCCAGTTTTTAAGTGACACAGTTATGTGTATTTATGGTTTATAAAACGTGCTGACTGTAGATAATGCGAAGCGATGGAGTCAAGCACGTTCACTGCCTCCCTTGGTTAGCTTGGGACTTCCTCTTTCGGCAGTCCTTAAGTGCGTACCGCCTTGTTACCTGTAGTCACGCTTTCCACGGTTTGGGCTAGCTTGGAGGATGCTGTGCCAAGTGAAGGCACAGATGCTCCACGGTCTCACTCACTCGTGGGGTCCAGCAGTGACGGTGGGTCTTGTTCCGCAGTCAGGCCATTGTGGCGTCAGCGCTCTGGGGTTAACCGTAAGTCAGCAGGTAGTCACAGGACCACAAGGAAACACGTGCAAGTAAAGTCACAGACAGGCCCTGGTCCTACAGGCCAGGCACTGGCATGGCAGGAGACTGCTCCACACCCTCCGAGTTCAAGACCGTTTCCATAGTAATCAGCAATTTTCCTTTCCCAGATTCGATTTCAGCCTAACGACCATAAAACTATCAAGGAAACTGCAGACGAATTGAAAATATTTGAAGGCATCAAGCACCCCAACCTCGTCCGGTACTTTGGTGTGGAGCTTCACAGGGTGAGCTGGCTTTAGTCTCCTGTGTGAGGAGTCAGCGGGGGAGGGGTGGGGCACATATCTTACTGTAGAGCACAGCAGCTTTGCCTGATTGTCAGGGAGCCTCCATGGCTGCATCACGTCTGCCCTCTTTCTGTAACCAGAGGCGCTCTTCCTGAAATTATGTCTCCGGTGTAGCCGTCAGCCCCGTGCCAGGAGCGCAGACAGCCATCCTGGCAGGCAGACTTGCTTCTCAGGCGCCCTTCCCGCCACTTTGCCGCAACCACTAGCTGCTCATTCCTCTGTTTTTAATAACGGGGGGTGGCGGGGGTGGGGGGGTGGGGGGTGGGGTACAGGACGGGGACAGCTGGCAGCATGCTGGCAGATTTGTGATGGACGGGGAGGTGTGTCAGGACCTGGTAGTCCCATAGGCGTGGCCTTCACTCCCTGCCTAGGGCTACCTGCAGAGAGTCTCAGAGGTAGACAGGAGGCGATTCGGCACGCCACCCTCTCCCTGCCACCCCCTCCCTTGGCGCTCAGGGCGGCAGCCCACACTCCACCCGAAGGCTGGTTCCTCTGGGGTGGGCCTGGGGTCTCCGGTGGGCACGCCGTGGTCACGTGACTCAGTGGTCTGCTCCGCCCCTGCCCCAGGAGGAGATGTACATCTTCATGGAGTACTGCGACGAGGGCACGCTGGAGGAGGTGTCCCGGCTGGGGCTCCAGGAGCACGTCATCAGGCTGTACTCCAAGCAGATCGCCGTCGCCATCAACGTCCTCCATGAGCATGGCATCGTCCACCGAGACATCAAAGGTGCGCTGCCGGAGTCCTCCACGGCGGTCAGATGGCCTCCCCCAGGGCCCGGGAGCCTCTTTATTTATAAGGCATGGTTTTGGCAAGCATCAGACCAAGTAGCACAATGATTACTAACGATTTCAGAACGCGAGCTAATCACGTGCAGCCCCCGAAACCACTTTTTCTTCCTTTTTGAGCATTGGAGGGAGGGCCCTGACCTGGAAAGGTCAGTTGAATTCTCATGAGGACAGCGTTTGCCAGTAAACCAGGAAATAACAATTGACAGAGTCTAAGAGGCAGTGAAATCTTCGTAAGAGGTGCCTGTGGTTATTGGGCGCGTGGATGATGCAGGCAGTGTCTCCTGAGCAGAAATGAGGTGCTTAGATTCTGTCTCTACAGCAGAAACGAAAGTGCATCTTTGCGGTATCTCCTAAAGTATTATTTATTTGTTTAAACATAACATTCTCCTGTTCTTTAGTCCTGCACTGTGGGCCAGCTCCTTTTACCCTCTCCCAGGAAGTGAAATCTTTATACCTAACTCTCTCTCTTTCATACATTCTTACCTCATCCGCATCCATTTCTGTGTGAGGCAGGGGGGATCTATGTCCCTCTTCCTGCAGGCAGCACTTCAGGCCTGTCGCCTCAGATGGCTCTAACGGGGAAGATGTATTTAAGATATCTTTTAAGATATCCTGCATCAGTACCAACGTTCTTAATGAGTTTCATCTTTTGGGGCATCAGGAAGACTCTTTGGTAGGTTTACACCGGGAAACTCCCAACTATTCATCACAAGGCAGTTGCTGAGGATGAAATTAAAAAGGAGGTATACGGCTTCAGCCCCCGGCAGGGCCTGCTGAGACTTTGTCAAGAGCAGGGATTGCCATATGGCCTGTGCCAGTACGCCTCACCCACCTGACTTCCACAGGCAGTCCCCTGGTGCCCAGCCCATAATAGGTTCATAGTGGTTGCTCCCAAGCCCACCTGTTCCTCAAGTGGATGTATCCTTACTTAAGTGTTTCTAAAGTGGGGCTGTGCCTGGGAGCAACAGGACCCGGGTGACCCTGCGTGAGTAGAAAGCCCTCGCCGTCACCTGCACAGCCTCCTGTAGGGAAGCCTGCTTCCCAGAGAGGAAGCCGCTGTGTCCACAGGCTGCTTTGTACAGTTGTTCTGTGCTTGCTAGACACTCGTGACAAAGCTCCCTCTCCTTACCTGTGTCAGGTCTTATGCACTCGTGTGTAGCAGGGTGCTTTGCCAGGAAGTCTTTCGTCCTGTGCAGCCTTCCTTATGGCCACATGCTGCTTGGACCTCTGGGAACTTTGCTTAGGTTATAAAGGAGAGTGTTGGCAGTTGGAATTGACAGTTATGAGATGGTTTGAAAGGTGTTAGTTCAGTTCAGCTAGCTCTCTGTGCAGTTCCTGTTACCCAAGCTACGGACAGCCAAAAGGGCAGTGAAGTTCTCTTTCTACCTTTAAAGGCTGCCTGCAAGAGTGGTGAGGAATTCTGTCTCTCCTTTCTCTTTTGAGAACTAGAGGGTAAAAGGCACAGTGGGACTCTGAGTTAGGACTCTGTCTCGGCAGCAGCGGGGCGAGAACAGACCTGTAGTCACATTCGCGTGTGAACGCATGCTGTGAGTACACGGCGTGAGTGTGGATCCAGTGTCTGTGAAGCCAGACAGGCAGCTGTGCTTCGGAGATGGAAATAGGTGTGTGCACATCGTGCTTTTCCCTGCACGCTACTGTGCCAGGGCCAGTGCCTGAGCCACACCACCCCCCTGACCTTTCTGAGGAGTCTGAGACAAAATCAAATAAGGAGAGAGAGTGCTTTCTTTCATCCCACCCAGTACTCTGAAGTTAACCCAGACAGTTACTCAAGAGCGACCTGCCTTCTGACCAAGGCCTAGGCCCCATTTCTGGGCAGTCCTTGTTTATACTGGCAGCTGCTTGGGCCTGGGCCTGAGAATTGTTCATGCTCTGCCGGGTGCCTCACCCTGAATCCCCCAGCCTGTGTCATCGTGATGGCTGCCTCGCCTGTCTACCACATGCTTCGCTGGGTCAGTCTGAGCACACTCAGTCTCCGTACCTCCCCACAGCAGAACCTCTGAGCCCTTGAGTAGTTTAGCTCAGCGGAGTCCTCATTGAATGCTCTGTGGCTGAGCCTGGCTAAGAACGGCAGTCTGTGGTTGAGACCAGCTCTGGGAGGCTCTGACTGTTAAGGGTGGACCCTCAGAGTTCATTGCATAGCTAATTGTCCAGCGTGAGTACTGTGGTACTTTTTAAAGTGTGTTGTGTGACCTAGTTGCAGCAGAACTGTTTTGCCTGTAGTAATCTGGGCAGCCCTGAGAGGTGAGCAGGAACTGATCCCAGGTTCCAGCAGGAGCGTGCTAGGTGTGTGTATTGCTTGTAGCAACCCTGGAATGGAAAAACACACAGCACTGTTTTCAGTTACAGTTAAAATGGGCTCAGAGGTAGCCTTAGTGTGTGACACTAAAGCCCTCAGTGTGTGGAGGTTCTGTTCTGTGCATCCTTCCTGTTAGAGAAACTGGCCGTAGCTAACAGTCCAGTTCAGGGGCTGCCACACACATCTGGATTTTGCATAAAATTTCTCTGAAGGTATGCCTTGAGTTTTTAGTGAATTACGTGTCTCAATTCAGAGTGTGTCTGGTCTGATGTTAGTTTGTGTTGATTTGAATTAGTTTGTAATTGCGGTCCGTAAATCTTTCTGTGGTTGCACATGGTGGGTGAAGTTTCACAAAACTCGGATTATTTAGTTCATGAATGGAGGTTCTGGGAGTTTGGACTCCCATGTAAAGATCTTCAGGTACTGCACCTTCTCAGAGCCTGCTCGGCAGCTGCTTATTTCTGTCTAGGTGCCAATATCTTCCTTACATCGTCTGGGCTGATCAAACTGGGAGACTTCGGATGCTCAGTAAAGCTTAAAAACAACGCACAGACCATGCCTGGGGAGGTGAACAGCACCTTGGGAACAGCAGGTAAGGCTCACCCAGTGAGCTCTGAGCTGACTTGAGGCCGCGCATTCCCTCTCCGAAGGACGCCTGGTGGTTAGCGTTGGTGGGATTGAAACTGTACTGGTTTAAATAATCAAAGTTATATGGTAACTACTCTTTATGATCGGTGTTCAGTGATTTTTTTCTGTTTTCATTGAGAATACAATTTATTGGAAATTTTCACATTCAAAGTTGCTTTTTAAAAGAGAATTCTGTCCCTAAAATGTCCATCGAGTTGACTTGAAAGTACAGGTTTTCAGCATTTGCTGCCTGTAACTTAGGGACAGACATTGCCAAGGATTAATGTATTGCTTGGTGTGGTTAGTGCGTAGTGTCATGTTGTTAACCCTTGCTGTCACCATGTCTGACCGTAAAGCTTACATGGCACCTGAAGTGATTACCCGAGCCAAAGGAGAAGGCCATGGACGTGCGGCAGATATCTGGAGTCTGGGGTGTGTCGTCATAGAGATGGTGACTGGCAAGGTAAGCTCCCATGCACCTGGAGGAAGACGCCCTGGAGTTGGCCACAGAGCTGAGGTTTCATCCTAAGTGCTTTGGGCACCTTTCTGCCAGAGCTCATGATTAGACGTTAAGTGAGGCCATCAAAGGATACAGTAAGGTTGGGGACTGGAGAGATGGTTCAGCGGTTAAGACCATTGGCTGCTCTCCCAGAGGACCCGGGTTCAATTCCTAGCACCCACGTGGCAGCTCATAACTGTCTATAACTTTTGGCTCATAGTTTACAGTCCATCCTGACTTCGAGGCATCGTGGATGAGCAAGAATGTGAAGCAACTAGTGACATCATACCAGGAGTCAGGAAGGAGAGGGGCAGGAAGTGGAGCTAGGCTGTAAAACCTCACAGACCATCCCCAATGGTTTATGTCCTCCATACATGCTCCCAATGGTCCACAGCGTCCAAAGACAGCGCCAAACATGTTTGCCTATGGGGGACAGTTCATGCTCAAACCACAGCAGATAGTGAGGTCTTGTCACACTCGTATCTAACCCCACAGAACGTACAAGAGAGGAAGTGAGTCCTGAAGGTTAATTAGCAGCGGTGTAGACACCGATGCACCAGTTTCTGTTTTGTTTTTAATTACGGATGTAGGCAAGTGAGAGTATGTGGGGCCTACACTTCCCGGTCCGTTTTCTATTTCCTTAAACTATACTGAAAAGGCAAGCCTGGTTATTAAAAAGAAACGATGACCGTCCTCGTTATCGCCAGAATGATACATTTAAAAGTGAAATTAATTTTTCCTTAGCACACGGATAGCATTTAAAAGATTTATGATGTTCAGTCTAAGAGGTTTGAGAAAACAGACGTATGCTTCAGACAAAAATTCAAAGTGGAAGAACCCCCTGGGGAACCGTTTCCATACTGTGGAACTTAATTGAGTGACCTAAACTAGGAAGCTTTGCTTCTGGTGAAGGTCCTGCTGAGGAGGGGTTGCACAGACGTGTAGTAAAGATGTGTGTCTGTGCAGACGTGTGGTAAGGTGTATGTGTGTGTGTGTGTGTGTGTGCGCGCGCAGTGTGTGGTAAGGTGTGTGTGTGTGTGCAGTGTGTGGTAAGGTGTGTGTGTGCAGTGTGGTAAGGCGTGTGTGTGCAGCGTGTGGTAAGGAGTGTGTGTGTGTGCAGCGTGTGGTAAGGTGTGTGTGTGTGTGTGTGTGCAGTGTGTGGTAAGGTGTGTGTGTGTGTGCAGTGTGTGGTAAGGTGTGTGTGTGCAGTGTGTGGTAAGGTGTGTGTGTGTGTGTGTGTGCAGTGTGGTAAGGTGTGTGTGTGCAGTGTGGTAAGGTGTGTGTACAGTGTGGTAAGGTGTGTGTGTGTACAGACGTGTGGTAAGGTGTGTGTGTGTGTGTGTGCAGCGTGTGGTAAGGTGTGTGTGTGTGTGTGCAGTGTGTGGTAAGGTGTGTGTGTACAGACGTGTGGTAAGTGTGTGTGTGTGCAGTGTGTGGTAAGGTGTGTGTGTGTGTGTGTGTGTGTGCAGTGTGTGGTAAGGTGTGTGTGTGCAGCGTGTGGTAAGGTGTGTGTGTACAGACGTGTGGTAAGGTGTGTGTGTGTGTGTGCAGTGTGTGGTAAGGTGTGTGTGTACAGACATGTGGTAAGGCGTGTGTGTGCAGTGTGTGGTAAGGTTGTGTGTGTGTGTGTGTGTGCAGTGTGTGGTAAGGTGTGTGTGTGCAGTGTGTGGTAAGGTTGTGTGTGTGTGTGTGCAGCGTGTGGTAAGGTGTGTGTGTGTGCAGTGTGTGGTAAGGAGTGTGTGTGTGTGTGCAGCGTGTGGTAAGGTGTGTGTGTGTGTGTGTGTGCAGTGTGTGGTAAGGTGTGTGTGTGTGTGTGTGCAGTGTGTGGTAAGGTGTGTGTGTGTGTGTGTGTGCAGTGTGGTAAGGTGTGTGTGTGCAGTGTGGTAAAGTGTGTGTACAGTGTGGTAAGGTGTGTGTGTGTACAGACGTGTGGTAAGGTGTGTGTGTGTGTGTGTGCAGCGTGTGGTAAGGTGTGTGTGTGTGCAGTGTGGTAAGGTGTGTGTGTACAGACGTGTGGTAAGGCGTGTGTGCAGTGTGTGGTAAGGTGTGTGTGTGTGTGTGGTAAGGTGTGTGTGCAGTGTGTGGTAAGGTGTGTGTGTGCAGCGTGTGGTAAGGTGTGTGTGTGTGTGTGCAGTGTGTGGTAAGGTGTGTGTGTACAGACATGTGGTAAGGCGTGTGTGTGCAGTGTGTGGTAAGGTGTGTGTGTGCAGTGTGTGGTAAGGTGTGTGTGTGTGTGTGTGTGTGGTAAGGTGTGTGTGTGTGTGGTAAGGTGTGTGTGTGCAGTGTGTGGTAAGGTGTGTGTGCAGTGTGTGGTAAGGTGTGTGTGTGTGTGGTAAGGTGTGTGTGTGCAGTGTGTGGTAAGGTGTGTGTGTGTGTGTGGTAAGGTGTGTGTGCAGTGTGTGGTAAGGTGTGTGTGCAGTGTGTGGTAAGGTGTGTGTGTGTGTGGTAAGGTGTGTGTGTGCAGTGTGTGGTAAGGTGTGTGTGTGCAGTGTGTGGTAAGGTGTGTGTGTGGGGGGTAAGGTGTGTGCAGTGTGTGCTAAGGTGTGTGTGTGCAGTGTGTGGTAAGGTGTGTGTGTGTGTGTGGTAAGGTGTGTGTGCAGTGTGTGGTAAGGTGTGTGTGTGTGTGGTAAGGTGTGTGTGTGCAGTGTGTGGTAAGGTGTGTGTGTGTGTGTGGTAAGGTGTGTGTGCAGTGTGTGGTAAGGTGTGTGTGTGTGTGGTAAGGTGTGTGTGCAGTGTGTGGTAAGGTGTGTGTGTACAGACGTGTGGTAAGGTGTGTGTGTACAGACGTGTGGTAAGGTGTGTGTGCAGTGTGTGGTAAGGTGTGTGTGTACAGACGTGTGGTAAGGTGTGTGTGCAGTGTGTGGTAAGGTGTGTGTGCAGTGTGTGGTAAGGTGTGTGTGCAGTGTGGTAAGGTGTGTGTGTGTGTGGTAAGGTGTGTGTGTGCAGTGTGTGGTAAGGTGTGTGTGTGCAGTGTGTGGTAAGGTGTGCGTGTGTGTGGTAAGGTGTGTGTGCAGTGTGTGGTAAGGTGTGTGTGTGCAGTGTGTGGTAAGGTGTGTGTGTGTGTGGTAAGGTGTGTGTGTGTGGTAAGGTGTGTGTGCAGTGTGTGGTAAGGTGTGTGTGCAGTGTGTGATAAGGTGTGTGTGTGTGTGGTAAGGTGTGTGTGTGCAGTGTGTGGTAAGGTGTGTGTGTGCAGTGTGTGGTAAGGTGTGTGTGTGTGTGGTAAGGTGTGTGTGCAGTGTGTGGTAAGGTGTGTGTGCAGTGTGTGGTAAGGTGTGTGTGTGTGTGTGGTAAGGTGTGTGTGTGTGTGTGGTAAGGTGTGTGTGCAGTGTGTGGTAAGGTGTGTGTGTGCAGTGTGTGGTAAGGTGTGTGTGTGTGTGTGCAGTGTGTGGTAAGGTGTGTGTACAGACGTGTGGTAAGGTGTGTGTGTGCAGTGTGTGGTAAGGTTGTGTGTGTGTGTGTGTGCAGTGTGTGGTAAGGTGTGTGTGTGTGTGTGTGTGCAGTGTGTGGTAAGGTGTGTGTGTGCAGCGTGTGGTAAGGGTGTGTGTGTACAGACGTGTGGTAAGGCGTGTGTGTGCAGTGTGTGGTAAGGTGTGTGTGTGTGTGTGTGTGTGTGCAGTGTGTGGTAAGGTGTGTGTGTGCAGTGTGTGGTAAGGTGTGTGTGTACAGACATGTGGTAAGGCGTGTGTGTGCAGTGTGTGGTAAGGTTGTGTGTGTGTGTGTGTGCAGTGTGTGGTAAGGTGTGTGTGTGCAGTGTGTGGTAAGGTGTGTGTGTGTGTGTGTGTGTGGTAAGGTGTGTGTGTGCAGTGTGTGGTAAGGTGTGTGTGTGTGTGTGGTAAGGTGTGTGTGCAGTGTGTGGTAAGGTGTGTGCAGTGTGTGGTAAGGTGTGTGTGTGTGCAGTGTGTGGTAAGGTGTGTGTGTGTGTGTGTGTGGTAAGGTGTGTGTGTGTGTGTGTGTGTGGCAAGGTGTGTGCAGTGTGTGGTAAGGTGTGTGCAGTGTGTGGTAAGGTGTGTGTGTGTGCAGTGTGTGGTAAGGTGTGTGTGTGTGTGTGTGTGGTAAGGTGTGTGTGTGTGTGTGTGTGTGGTAAGGTGTGTGCAGTGTGTGGTAAGGTGTGTGCAGTGTGTGGTAAGGTGTGTGTGTGTGCAGTGTGTGGTAAGGTGTGTGTGTGTGTGTGTGTGTGTGGTAAGGTGTGTGTGTGTGTGTGTGTGTGGTAAGGTGTGTGCAGTGTGTGGTAAGGTGTGTGCAGTGTGTGGTAAGGTGTGTGTGCAAGGTGTGTGTGTGTGTGTGGTAAGGTGTGTGTGTGTGTGTGGTAAGGTGTGTGTGCAGTGTGTGGTAAGGTGTGTGTGTGCAGTGTGTGGTAAGGTGTGTGTGTGTGTGTGCAGTGTGTGGTAAGGTGTGTGTGTGCAGTGTGTGGGCTGCCTTACCGCAGAGGAGATGGCCATGACACCCACTGTGTTCTGGCTAAGCACGTGAGAGCAGGTGGGCTGCAGAGCACATGGGCTGTAACTGAAGAATAACACCTAAATTCGGGTGCATGTGGACCTAGATCCTTCCCCTGAACCTCCTTTTTCCTGTAGTCACAATACAAGAAGGTTTGTGGTGGTAGAATTTTAATAATTCAACCAAGTGGTCAAGAACTGTTTGGTTTACACCTTGCAGTTGTGAGGTGTGGCCTGTGGATGACACTGAACCAATGGCACATTCCAGGCAGCAGGCGAGCTGCAGCGGGCTGCCTGTGTTTAGACGCCGTCTCCCTGGAGCACAGGCGTGCCTGTTGTGTCTTGACTAGCTCTGAACCGTAGTTGCCTCCTGTGTTTAAATGCCCACTGGAATGTGACCACACTCGGTGTGTATTTAGCTCTGACAGACACAGTATGGCCTCTGAGCCTGAAGTGTCCTGTTTGTTCCTCCAACCGAGTGTCTGCTGCCCCGACAGGTGTGCTCTTGAGACACCACAGAGGGACGGGCGTTTGCGGCTGCGGCCGTGTAACGCAGCTGGCTCTCTCCTGTCTTCACAGCGGCCTTGGCACGAGTATGAACACAACTTCCAGATTATGTACAAAGTGGGCATGGGGCACAAACCACCAATCCCCGAAAGGCTGAGCCCGGAAGGAAAGGACTTCCTCTCGCACTGCCTGGAAAGCGACCCAAAGATGAGATGGACAGCCAGCCAGCTCCTCGACCACGCTTTTGTCAAGGTTTGGCCAGTTACGGAAATCACTCTTCAGGGTTAAGCGCTTAAGCTCGGTTTTGCACCAATCACAAGAAATTTGAACAGGGGCAGAACGTGTTAGTTCATCAGATTCGTTTTCAGTTAGTCAGCGTATTCACATGATCCGCATGATAGGAAGTCCGAAGCACGCTTGCGCAGACAGTTAAATGGGGTTTTAAAGAGATGGGCGTGGCTCTTGCCCTTGAGAGCGTGTGGTCAGCGGGAACCGGCACTGTGTACGAGCTGTGGTGGCAGCGTGTGTGACTTATCGATGCTGAGGGTTTAATGCCCTGTGGGATCCCAGGCGGTGCTTTCTTAGAACTCAGTACCTGGAGTCTCTGAGAGGCTGTGGCCAGCAGAGGGGCACTCAGGGTCAGGCATGAAGAAGCTGACCGGACAGAGCCATGTGAGTGAGGGATGCGGAGCAGTGCAGGGGCCTCGGTTTACATAACGTACGTGGCTGGTGGCCCCTCAGAAGAAGCACGTCAAGGAAGCTCTGCCGCTGGCTGGGAGCGGCTGTCAGACAGCTGTCAGCCGTGCCGAGGAGTTGAGATGGCCCTGGCTGAGGGGCAGCTCAGAGGGAAATGAGTTAGAGGTGTCTAGGGCGGCCCTACCTCCTGGCTTGTCACGTCATGAAGGTTGCATCCTGGTGGAGCCAGAGGGCCGCAGGCTGACGCAGCCTAGGCCCTGGCAGTCTCTTGGTCAGGTTAGCTCAAGGTTTGTTTGAAACACTTGCTTGGCTTTTAGTGGGCGTGGGCTGCAGTCAGGAGATCGCCACAGTACAGTGGGCACAGTGTGAGGGACGGGTGAGGGTGATAGAGCACGCGGGCAGCCTGGCGGGACCTTGCATGGGAGCCCCCGCCGTAGGCAGGAGGGTGGAGCATGGGCAAGTGGATTGGCTACGGAGGACGAGGAACTGCTTATGAAGGGACAAGCACTGTTCAGCTATGAAATGGGTGAGCTATATCGCCCTGAGATTATACATCTGAAGCCGTCCTGTAGTCAGCGTTCAGCGTCTTGAGAGCAGACGTGCCGCGTCTGTTTCCTGAGTCTTCCCTCAAGTGTTGGGTCCGGAGGCCGAGCGCACGCATAGCACGCACATGAACACGGTTGCACCAGCAAGGGCTCAGCTTCCTCTCGTGTCCTTGCAGGTTTGCACAGATGAAGAGTGACGCTAGCCAGCCCGTGGCCTAGTTGTATGTGGACAGACCCCGACCACTGCTGTATGTAATATTTACATGAGGACTGCAGAGTGCGGTGCAGCCTTTTAGCCTTCCGAGACCGCGGACTGCACAGGTGAGCGGCCTCGCTGCTCCTGCCGCTCCTGCCGCCTGCCGGAGCACAGGACGCTCCTGATAGACAGTGCTGACAAGGTGGAAGACGCTGCATGCTAAGTGCCATGACTACTGTACACGGGCCGTCGCCCCTGTCTTCTCCGTGCCCCGCGTGGCTGAGAACCGTGGCATCAGTGTAGTGGTTTTGAGCTTCCAAGGTTCAAAAGAAAATGTAGTGCTGTCAGGTGTCCAGGACCTCATCGTCACCTCCCGTCGTCGAGTGCTCTGACTGTGAAGCCTCCTTGTTGGCAAGCTGCAGGTTTGTTATGCAAAGGCTCGTAAGTGAAGCTGAAGAAGGTTCTTTTTCAATAAAGGTTTATTTTAGGAAAGCTAAGTCAGTGTCTTTTACTGGCTCGCAGCTTAGCGAGCAGGACAGGGCGCGACGGTCCAGCGCTTCCCTTTGCCCGCTGCTTCTCGGTCGAAACAGCCAAGCTTGCCCAGTGGGACACTGAGCCGGGTATGTCTGACATGGCGGCCGACCACAGCGTGACGACTGGGCGCGCCTGGTCTAGGCTCAGCTTGCTGACAAGTGAAGGGCATGGCATGGGTGCAGGAACACCAGTGATAAAGGGGGCCATGCTTGTCTGTTAGAGCAGTCAGCGAGGCCTTAGTGAAGGCTTGGCCTCGTCCCGTGCTGTGCCTCTGGCTGTTGCTGGATGTGTAGGAGCTGGGGCAGGGGGATCCCTGCTGCGTGATAGGCAGACATCTTCTCGGAGCATAACCCAACTCAGAGAAACAGCCAGATGGTGTCACTTACAGTGTTTCCCTTACTGCTGTGTTTGGTTAACGCTTGGCCTTAAAGCCTCCCTGAGTCTTTTTAGACCACAGGCTTACTCCCTGCACAGAGCAGCCGGCCCTAGCTGGGTCATTCCCAAGTGTTCTTGGTCTCTTCCACCAACAGACGAACGCCCAGAGAATGTTGACCAGGATTTGTGCAGATGGTAGAGGTTTATTTACGATGTTTCCGTATAGTCTTTTTAAGTTATGATTTACACCATGTAAAGGGCTTGCACCAGTAGTTTTTAGTCATAGTTGCAGAGCTGTGGAGTTGTTTACAGTTGAGTTCTAGAACCTTCCATCTCCACAGAAGAAACTTCCGTTTGTCACTCCTGTCCACACCTGTCTTTGTGCAGCCATTAAGCTACTTCCTGTCTGGGACTTGCCCACCATGGGCATTCCGGGTCAGGGTTTTGCAGTGTGGTGGTCTCTGTCCTCTCGTGCCTGTTTTCCGGGGGGTTGTCATGAAGTACCTGCCAGAATGTCCGCTCTCACTGCGCAGTCCTGTCCACTGCACACGTGTGCCACCGACTCTGTTTATCCGTGGCTTGTTGATGTGCACTGGACTGCACCCCGTTGGGATATTTGCTTTGAACACAGGTATTTGTGTGGACATTTTCTCATCTCTCAGGAGTTAGGAGTGCTAGGCTGTGTGGTCAGTCTGTGTTCGCATTTTTCAGAAACTTGTGAGCTTTTTTCCAAAGTGACCGTCTCGTCTCACGTCTCCTCCAGCAGCGGGGGGACTTTGGGTCTCCGTACCCCCTGTGCTGCTGTGCTCTTTGGCAGGAGTCTCATTAGTAATGGAGAAGCAGGCCTCACTGTAGTTGTGGTTTGTGCTTCTCTAGGGATGGTGAGCTTCGGTCACTGGGCCTGTGGCTGTCCGTTATCTGTGTCTCTCTAGGTAGAGGTGGAGACACATCCGTTTACTACTGTGTGTTCGAGCACGTGTGCAGTGCATATGCGTATCACAGCACGCACGTGGAAGACAGGACAGAGTTTCTCTCCTCCACCACGTGGGTCCCGGGCGTCGTACTCTGGCTTAAGGCTTGGTGGCAGGCTCCTTTACCCGCTGAGCCATTTTACTGGCCCCACTCACATCTCCCTCTCCTGAGAAGGGAAATGCCTTCTCAGATATTTTGCCAATTTTAAGATTAGGTTATTGGTCGTCTTGCTGAGTTGTAAGAGTTTTGACACGCTCTTGAGCAAACCTTTGCTCCGTCTTTGGTGTGAAGATGTCTCTTCCCCAGGCTTTGCTTTGCCCTGTCTTTTTCTCTTTATTGTGTCTATGAGGACCAAAAGTCTTACTTTTTTAGAAGCCCGTTCACCATCTTGTTCTTTATTGCTTGTCCTTGTGGTGCCAAGTCTGAGGACCCCTGGCCTGGCTTAGCAGTTAATTTTAGCTCTTAAATGTGGCTTTTCCCTCTTCCAGTTAATTTTTGTGTAAAATAATATTCATGGGTCCAAATTAATCTCTGACGAGAAGACTCCTTTCCCCTGGCTCTCGTCAAGGTGCTGGAAATGGAACTGCACCTCAATTCACATTCAGCCCTCGCTGCACATGGCACAGATATAGTAACTCCTGTGTTTCAGTCTTTGATCGTGTGGCCTTGCTGAATTCATTTACACGTTGTGGTTGCTGCTTTGTAGACTCCGTCTACACACAGAGACGTGACGCCCAGGAACCAAGGCCCTTTCCCTCCTTCTGGGGTAAAATCTAATTGGCCGTCCAGTGCGTCCCTTTCTCACGCCAGTGCATTCATTTATTTTGGAGGACTTTCCCGTCTGTATTTTCGGAGGCCTTTGCTCTGTGGTTTTCATTTCTGGGGACGTCTCTGGCTTTCTTTCAGGATGGGGCAGCCTTCCTGAGGGAATTGGATGTCTTTTCGCTTTCTCAGATGGTGCAGATTGGCGTTCTTCATCCTTCGTGTCGTGGGCAGAACTCAATACAAAGCCCGCTGGGGCTGGCCTGCTCTCTTCGGAGGGTTGACTTGCTGCAGGGCTGTTCAGACTTATATTTTAATCAATTTTAGGATTTCCACGCAGTCTCACCAAGTTGTCTGGCTTCTTGACAGTTGTTCGCTGTCTGTTCATATTCCTGAGTTGTCCACCTGCTTTCTCTTTTTCTTTACTAGATAGAGGTCTCTCTGTCTTGTTAACCTTTTTAAAAAATCAGCTTCTGGTTTCGTTAGTGTTTTCTCTTTGTTTTTCTGATTTGTTTCTGCTTCTGTATGGATCTTTAATTTTCTTTCCTTCTATGTGCTTTAATTTATATATCTTTCAGAAATTTGTAAGGATAGAAGATGAAGGCAAAATGCTGGTAAAAACCAAGGTACTGTGGTTAGTAGTTTACAAATCAGGCCCATGGCTGAAGGTAACTTCCCAGTAAGGAAAATCAGTTGTAACCTGGACACAAGACTGTTAAAATAGCAGCTCCCATCTGCTTTATATTCCCCAGAGTCTGTGTGGCGGGCACTGTCTGTAATGATCCCAGAGGGGCTAATGTTTATGGGTCACATGGTCTTGGGGGCAGCTACTCAGCTCTGTGGTGTGGCATAGAGGCAGCTGAGGAGCCGTGGATGGTGCGAATGGCGACTGTGTGGACATCAGGACACACACACACACACGGCAAGTGTGTGGTGGTGAGAGGACAACTTGTGGGAACTGGTTCTTTCCTCTCACCACATGAGTCCTGAGGCATGAACTCATCTCTCTTGGCTGCAGGTGCTTTTCCTGCTGAGCCATTTCCTCAAATTAAAATGTTATGCAAAATTTTATTTTATCCCACTCATTTCAGCTGGGCCTCTTACTGCTGTCTCCCAGACCCTTCATTGATCTGACTTTTGCTCAGCCCATTTCGTTCACTAAACAATTAGAAAAGATTGCTGTGGTACGCTATAGCCACATAACCTCCCTTTACGTTAAAAAGCCCAGCCACGTTCTTGGTACATGTGTGTTCTGACTGATGCCCTGATGAAAGTTAGATTTCCTGGTTCGATAACATGCTTGAGAAGCATTTGGTGCTGTGGCGGGAGGCAGAGGCAGATGACCTCTGAGCTCCTGGGAAGCCAGGGCTACACAGAGAAACCCTGCCTCAGGAAACTGAAAAGGAAGAGAAGTGTGTTTGGTCCAGTGGCCGGCACCGCCACTTCCTCCGCACGAGTCATCTGTTTGACCTCCCAGAATGCTCTGACAAAATGATCTTTAAGGCTCATTTGTCCTCCTCTTCCCTCTCCCCCTCCAGATCTGTCCTCCCCTGAGTCCTTTTCCTTAAAGATCATCCCCATGCTGGGTCTCAGCAGCCTCTGAGCCCGGGGGTGGGGTGACTGCTACCGTCCAGGAGGCAGTAACCCACTGCTCACCTAGAACGCCTTTTTGACCCGAAACCCCTGCTTTTGGTCTTTCTTTCCTCGATAGGCAAAGCACTGGAGAAGCATGGCTTCTGCACCAGTCACACATGTGCAGTTTGAGTCTCACATTCTCCCTGAGCCCGCCCGTGGCTCCTCTCCAGCAGAGTGCAAGGCAGGCTGTGGCTTTCTTCCGCTTTGAGAGCCCAAGCCGCTGGGCTGTCTTCCTCATCACCTGCAAGGTCTTAGGCAAGAGGTCCCCTCGAACCCTACTGGGGGCTGCCAGATGTCTTAGGGTGTTTGACAAATACCTGCCTGAAGTCAGCTCCAGGGAATAGAAAAAGGAAACGCAATACGTATACAGTTTGGCTCATTTTGAAGTCTAAAGGAATTGCCACTTAATGGCCCTCACTTACCAAACACTCATCTCCTGAGCGGTGAGCATGGCAAAGCCTCCGGGAGTGCCAAACCTGTCCACTGTGGCGTGTGGCGTAGGGCCACATTAAAGGTCTAACTGTGTAAACCGTACCCAGCCTTGATTCACACAACCTAGGAGATGCTTCTAGACACTGTCAGTGTCTAGATCAAAGCAGGCAGCTAACGCATGCCTTTTAGTCAATCACAGCCTTAGTTAGCCAGGACCTGGCTGCAGCAGGAGGAGGCCTAGCTCAGCTCCGTTTTCCTCTGGAAAGCAGCGTGGCATCGTAAGAGCTCATCTGTTTCAGTCTAGCTGAGCTCGGGAAAGGCATGCCCTTTACACTTAAGGAGGAGAGTGCCAAGAAGGTGGCGTTCTGTGGTTGAGGTTCTAAGCACGTGTCCGTCTTTGTAGCCAGTATTCAGAGGGCTGCTGTGACGAAGCCTTGGCCCAGGAAGCTGTCCCTGGCTTCCTAAAAAGGCACACGTTATTTCGGTGACATTTTTTAATATGCTGTGTTCTTGACAAAACACTGATAATTTTGAACAGTTGGATATCACGGAACAGGCACTCTGCTGGTTGTGACGGATGCGACTGAGTGGTGTTGTGTCCAAGGCCCAGCAAGACGCCGATGCCCTTAGGCCTTTAGCCTCCTCTTGGGATGTACCTGGTACACGACAGATCAAATCCCCAAAAGCATGGTTTGACTTTGGTTTAAATTTTAAATCAGGAACCACTTGGGCCAGAGCTCGAATGTGTGGGGCGCCGAAGATGTGATCTAGGTAGAGTCAGCATGGTTACTCAGTGCCCGCGAGGTGTTGGGCACCAGGCAGGCCTCAGGTTCTGTGCTGACGGAGCCCCTTGCCCGCCTGACTTGTCTGATTATGGAGAGCAGAGGGATTGTTTCGACAAGGCTGTCTGAACGCTTTTGTCCAGCGTGAAGTCTAATGGTCGATCTGGAGCCCCATTTATTCCAGTGAAGGCTCCCCGTGCAGTCTGGACAAGCATCTTTGGGAACACCGTCCTGTGAAGGGCAGCGGTTTCCGATCCTTCGCAGACACTCGGTATCCATGTATGTGAGGAAGAATACGGACCACAAAGCAGCAGCTGGTCTGAAGATCATACGTGATTGCTTGGCAGAGGCAAAGAAAAGCCCCAAGTTGGGGTCGTCACTGCTGAACATCCCCTTGGATCACAGCGGGCGTCTGGAAGGACAGCAAGCCACGTGCAGACCATGCAAGGGGCACCGGGCTCACTTCAGCAGCAGACTTCGGAACCTTTTTGTTCTGAGTTAAGACTGTTTGCTAAAACTAGAGCCTGGACTGACTGTGTCCCACGTCATGATTGGCAGCCCCCATCATCACGGCTCAGTCTCTCTGTGCAGTGAACTGATCCGTGGCCAAGCCTGGGGTGTCAGAGGGGGGGAGCCTTCCCCTTATGCCAGCTCATCTCCAAGCTCTGCGTGCTCCAGTCTGCCTTGCTCTCCAGAAGCCATACTTCGCGAGTGCTTTCCTTGGTGCCCTGGGGAGACCTGTGGCCTCACGGACAGCCTCAGACACAGGGAGGCCCATCCTTGCCGTGGCAGCCCTCCGCACTCCTCCAGAGAGCCCGTCTCACAGGTGTCTGCTCTTCTCGCTTAACCTTCCTTCTGGTGGGTATGTGTGACGTGCACAGTGCTCTGGAGAAGACTGGACCATCCCAAAGGAGCCAACAGTCACCTCCGTCCACTGCTGTCATCTTTATGAACAAGCTAAGAAGCCAGTGTTGAGCTCTCTCTGCTCCGCTCATGACTGGCCACACCTCTGTTAGCAGCCCAGGACCGGTTGCCACTGGAGTTTATTTTGTGATCACCCCTTCAGACCTCGGGAGCATACAGAAAGATGTATCGTGGTTCTGTCGTCACAGAAAAAGTTGACTTTCTGAAAACCTAACGGGACAGACTCAGTGTGAGCTCGGTTCTCCTGTGACCGTCTTGCCGAGATTCTTTCTGAAGACACTGCAGATTGCCCTCTGCATCAAGCAAGCAGAGCCAACACACGGCACTCCCTTTCACAAGGCCAAGTGGCAGAGGCTATAAGGGTCCCCCTGCACACCGTGTCCCCGCCTGTGTTCTAAGGCCACTCAGAACACCACACCAAAGGCCAGGCCGAAGAGATTTGGGAGTTGGAGCACTGTCCACTTCTTCCCTGCACTCTTAGAAGATGCGGTGTGGGGGCAGCCTTCCGTTCCTTCACCCGGCTTCACCGATCCTACCTTCTCAAAGCCAGCCTTGTACCCTTGCGGAAACCCAAGAGGTGAGCGTCATTCCATTTTAAACACACGGGCGGCTGGGCTCATGGAGGTCAGTAGGCTGGATGGCCTGGCTCGGGGACTTACTTGACCTAGCTGCACAGTTCAGTGAGGGCAAGCCCCTGAGCAACTACCTAGCTCAGGTCGCAGCCAAAGTGGCCTTAGGATCCAGGGGAGGCCTGCAGGGACACTCTGCAGGGGTACTCTACAGGGCCTCTGCAACTCCAGGGTCCCCTAAAGAGTAGTGTCCACTCCTCTCTCTGCATCTCTGGGCCTCATGGACAGATGCTAGGCTTAACACCCTGTCTTTAGGATGCTGTTATAGGAACTCAGCCTTTAGGCTCTCTCTGCTTGTCCCATAAACAAAGTCAGAATGTGGTGGTCTGATCTCTACAGATTGGGACTTATTTGTATCGATAATACATTGCTGTCCCTTAAACAGAGAGGGCTCTAGAACTCTGGCCACCCCTCGGCTCTTCCAGGTCAGCCATGTGTGGCTTCTGTTTCATGTCTCTGGACAGGCTGTGCCTTTGGTGCCGTACGGCCAGGCTTCCTAGTGGGGGTTTGTCTCTGGTGGTGTGTAGCTGCACACAGGGAGCAGGGTGTCCAAGTGTCGTGGGCTTCTCCATCTAAGGACACACTGTCTAGTGTTACAACCGAGCCCTTCCAGGACCTTTTCCCTCCTCATTTGCATGTGGCCTCTGTTGACTGCCCTCAGTCTGCAGCCGTCTGCCCACGGGCCATTCTCCAAAGACTGCTGGAGATTCAGGAGAGCTGGACCCTTCTATGTTACAAGAGCCAATAGAAAGCCTAGTGGTGAGAGCAGCGCCCGGTCGGGCTCACCTGTGGGATGCGGTCTGAGAAGGACCTTGGTCCTGAGTGAGTACCCACACACAAGCTGAAAGGAAGTGTGGTATCATTTTGTAAATGACCCTGTCTTTGGTTTCAGGGCTTCCCAACTCCTGTCACTGTTTTTGCAATATTCAGTTTCAAACCTTCAATCAACTTTCAACCTTGTACTTCCTTAGTGGGCGCCATTTCAGCAAGACTGGGAAACCAAAGAGCCATCCTCCACTGGCCCTGCCCATATCTCAGGCCGTAGTCTCAGGCCCCACCCTTGCTTGGAGGGGCTTCCACGCCCCCACCTCCTGCAGGTCACATCGCTGCATTGACACACCCTAGTGGCTAATGCTCTTGTCAACCTGACAGGACCCAGAATCATCTAGGTGCTGAGCCTTGCAGATGATTTAGAGTGAGGTAGACAGACCCATCTTTACTCCGTGGGCTGGAGTAAAGAACAAGAGAGAAGGTGAGCTAACTTTGGATTTGATGTAAGCAGAGCCCCCACTCTCCTCCCCACCATGATGGACTGTGAGCCTTCCTTACACTGATACCGTCCAGTTTCTAGTTACAAGTTACTGTCAGTAAATGAACCTTGGCTCAAGCTCCCAGCCGCCCCCTACTGGGCACGCAGGCAAGTGGCTGCTGTCTGGAATCCCCTCATCCAGGGCCCAGTGGAGGACAGAACATTTGTGTAAGCACAGGCCACGGACAACCCAGACAAACACTTTAATTTTATTTGGAGGCATAATTTAGTCATCTCACCTAAAGCACTTTTCACTCTGTCTCTGGCGATCGAGGATTACAGAAGACGCAGCACCAAAGGATGACAGGGACGCCTGCCCCTTCACCCCAGCCCTGCCCTTCCCTGCAGCCCCGTAGACCCTACTGTCACGGGGCCACAAGTGCACACGCAACCACACATCCATTCTCTTCTCCCCATCTCTCACACATCCGTACACACGTGTGCAAGTAAAAAGAAAGATAACCAAACCCACTAATTCACACAGGGGAAAAGGGAAAAGGTTTCAGAACGTCTTCCTTTCCCGGCCAGCGTGGAGACAAACTGAGACTGGAGAGGCTGTGGTTTCTGCTCATCCCAGCAAGGCCCCCCAAGCCTCCATCACCACACCCTGCTAAGAAGGCTAGGCAGAGGCCAACAGTCCCCCAAGGTTCCCTCTGGACGCGACATCCCGAAGTCAGTCTGTCTGTTTCTGTTTGTTGTCAATGTTCCCGTAGGCAGAACCCTTGTCAATTTCTGTCACGCCAATCATCCATCGAACTCCCATGGAGGCTGCAGAGACAGGAAAGAGCAGTTAGAGTCCGAACACACTCCAGGGCCGCTTTGCCAACAGGAGCCAGTTGGCTGCAAAATGCAAGTGAATCTGGGTACCCTTAGACTCCAGCTCTGGGCATGCCTCTGCACATTGAGGGTGGGGAGGTTCATCTTTGCACAGAATTTGGGAAGCGGCACACTGTCCACAGAAGTCTCTTTCGGTGCCACTCTCCAAGGCAAAAGTGGTTCTTTGGAGATTGTGGGGGGCACTTTGTGATGATCCCAGAGGGGAGCCTAGGACATGCAGGCACTGCAGAGAACCAAATCACTGCCCCCATGGAAGCCCTTGCTCTCTGAAGCTCTGGCTGTCATAGGAGGTGCTGGACCCGCCGAGGAGCTCACAGAGCCACTGGGGTATCTCTCGGAAATGGCTGTGTAAGCTGCCACCTCTGGAGAGGGGGCTTTGGGTGAAGTCCTTGTGTTATGGCCATGCATTAATCACAGGTCACATGGCCTGCAAACACTGTTTATGGTCCAGTGGGTGAGGGAGCAGATGTAGCTCCCAAATTTGTGTGTGTGTGTGTGACAGAGCATTAGCGCCATGTTCTCCGTGTAAGAGATGTGTGCTGTGCCACCTGTGGAGAGGCTGGGATACGAGCCATGTCCCGATTCTGGCACTGGGTGGAGCATGGGTCAGCAGGGGGCCAGTGATACCATAATATAGGAAATGGTAAGAGATGCAGACTTGTCCAAAGGTCCCAAGCACTTCAGGGGACATGCAGGGCTTGCGGGTGATGCGAAGTGGAATACGGGGCCAGCAAGGACACGTGCTCAGACCACCAGGCACATCCCTATCCTCTCTGGCTTTAAGGAGTGGAGCCCCCACCCCCACCCCAGCATGACCGTTGCCAGCCTTCCTGCTATTTAGAAGCAGAGGTAGAATTTCTCCCTTGCACACCAGCCTTCCCAGCATCCAGTGCAGAGCCTAAAATTGGTGGGCCTGATGGATGCAGACGGGCTGGCTCATGTGCTGACGCGTCAAGGTGCTCAGAAGATGCGCCTTGATGCTTGAGACCGCAGTGGTCGCTGGGAGGTGGGCCAGCACCAGGCTCCAAGCGGAAGTCCATCCTGAGCCACTTGTAGCTTAGCCTGGAGACCACAGTATTTGATGTCTCACTGAAATCGCCAGCCTGTTCAGGACTCGCACACCAGGCCTTCAGGTGGCAGGGGAGTGTCATGGGCAGCAGTGTGCACACAGGCGTGGCGTAAGAGGAACCGCTGTGGTTGGAAAATGCTGGGAAAGTCAGCCTTCGGGAAGAAGGCACTTTCTAAGCCTCCTCACCCAAGCCTAGCCTCCTGGGGGGGAGGGGGCAGCCCTGCATTCGTGGGAGGAATCAGAGGCTTCACCATCTGTCAGGGAACCCCAGCTCTACATCCAGGCACGCCTCTAGACCCAGACAGCCACGAGGAGCACCCACACGCATCTAGTACCTTCCAAGCAGGCTGGCCTCACACTCACCCATACAGAAGATGAGGACCAGGCTGGCCAGTGTCACCGAGGAACCGCTGCTGACCATGCTAACGAGGAACTGGAAGAAGGGGTAGAGCAGCAGCGACGCCCAGAACAGCCAGTTGACCAGAGCCCAGGGCCGCCGTCGGGGGACCCAGGGCGTCTCTGGGAAGACCCCTGTCCTGTAGTAGTCCTCCTGAAAGGCATCCTGGGGACGGAAGAGTGCCTCAGACACCACGCCGAGTTCCGGGCAGTACCTGCCGGGGCTCTGGCAAAACCTGACAAGAAGTGCTTTGTGGACAGCCACTGGGGGTTTTCAGTGCTGCCGGCTCTCCCCTTTCCCCAGTGTCACGTGGAGACAGCTGCCATTCCTGTGTGCAGGAGGGAGGAGCTCAAGCCTGGAGCTGACCACCGTCAGCCACACTTCTCCGTATCCCACTAGGGAAACAGCAGGGCAGTGGAATAGGGTGAAGGGAAGGCCACCCATGTGGTGCCTCTTGATAACTATCCTGTCTCTCTGGCCTCTGAACACGCAGGTTCCCACCAGCCTGTCTGCAGCCCGGATGACGAAGGTGGGTGGGTCTGCAAGGCACTGCTCACAGGTAACAGCACCTCCTTGGGATGATTTCTGTAGGGGCCCTGATAGGTTCTCGATGCCCTGCTTATGTTGTTGAGAGAGAGAAGCCTGTGGAAGCCAAGGCTCTGCTCAGAGGAAGGAAAGAACGGGGAGCTGGACTAGGAAAGATGGTGACCCTCAGGGATGCATTCCCACGTGGGTCACACTTTGAAGCACACATCTATTACTCAAGTGCTCTCCCGTAGGACAGTGTTACTGGGCGACAGGCAGGACAGAGCTCAGCCAAGAACTCCTGCATGGCCGTTATCCAAGTGGTTCCTCCTGGATGCGGTAAGGCTGGGTTGACCTGGCTGCTGTCTTGGCTTTCTACCTCACACCATTTGTTCGCGTCCTTTGCTGCTGCATGTTAGTAACTCACTCCCTGGAAACTAAAAGTTCAGCCTTTACCTCCCGTGGGCTCCCTCCCACCCGCAGAGTGTTTGCACTTCACCTGTTCAGCTCTGTCCTCTGCCTGCTGGCTATGTGGATCACTAGCTCCGGGAGCACCCGTAACTGACTCGGTGCCCACCCATCAAGAGGGCATCTTGGCCCCAAGCCCCACAGTGCACCCACCTTCTCCTGGTAGAGCTTGTGCAGCCAAGCGGAGCACCTGTCCTCGTCCTCCGGGATGTCCTCCATGGGGATCCTCCTGCAAGGGTAGAGGGTAGAGGGCAGCTGTCAGAGGGGCCACGGGCACCCAGTCACGCTGAGTGACAGTTCTGTGGAGAGGGGGCAGTGCACGGCAGAAATGCCAAAACATGGCCAGCCGAGCAGAGCCAGGTCACTGACACAGAGTTCTCAGGAGTGGGGCCTGCTCTTTCCATCTTCCACCTCCCCGGGCCTGACAGTTTGCTTCCCCCCAGAGAGGACAAAGCTGCCTCGTTCTCCTGTGATGTCTGGAAGGTACAGAATCGCGCATAAGGTACAGCACGCTAGTGCTTTCTTAGCCAAGGAGCGACAGGAGTGGCAGACTGTCTCTCAGTGGCTCCTTGGCCTCCTCCGAGGCATGTCCACAGAAGCGCAGTCCTCCCTGTCACGTGAGAAGGTAGAGCATCTGGACAGAATAGGGACCTCTGAGTTACTCTGCCCCCCCCCCAGTGGCTGCTCGTTTCCTCCCTCTCATGAGGGGCGTATCTGTTAGCAGAGTGCCCACCCTAAACAGGGAGAAGAGCGTCCAGATTCCCTGTGTACGTGCTCTATTTCCTGTGCACGTGTTCTCAGGCTCTGAAAATCCCAAGGATGTCTGCTTTGGTCCATGGGACATTTCACACCCCGTTGTGCTCAGAAACATCTTAGTAAGGAGAGACTTTAGATTAACCCAGCACATCATAGGGGTTCAGAGAAGAAGCTGGGATTTCCTCCTGTCTGTGGTGAGCCACCGTTAGGCTGGTGGCTTCCTTGTGGGGCAGTATTCTCCGTGGGTAGATGCTTCCTGTTGTATAAACCCCTGCAGGTTTCTTTCTTGGAAAACATCCCTTGCCCTTCTTGGTCCCTGCGTGTGTTTCCATGAATCGACACTTCTTTGCTCTTTGTGATCCTGATTGCAAATAAAATCACTGAAAGCGTCTCAGGAAAGAGACGAGCAATGCCTTGCAAACGTTTCTTCTCTTGGACAGTGAGAGCTAATTAGTTTTACTCTTTTTAATAATGCACTGTACAGCTGTACCCCAGATGTTTAATACGTCTATGGCATTGTGGTATGTACTGAAGAATGTCCAGTGTAACTACCCACGAACAGCTGGGTTGGGTAGCACAAGGACTCTCAGCTGTGTGAACACTCACGGGCTTTGGTGGGTGAACTTGAAAGGATCACAGCCAACTGTGTACTCCGATTCCCATATATACTCCAGGGAACTGCAGTTAACACCACCCTCCATGGAGGTCAAGAAATCTTGCACACAGCAGGGTCCAGCTGAGAAGAGCCCTTGCCAAGTCGAAGGAACTCCAGGGAGAAGGAACCCACTCTGTCTCTGGCAGGGGGCGGGGGTCTTCTCTTGTGACGATGCCTGTGTCTGCCATATGCTGAGGTATATGGCCACCTGTGCCAGCATCCTTAGAGAACCCGATGGTGCTTCTCCCTTGTTTTGTGGGAAGCTGGAAGCATGTCCAGGGAGTTCCTATAGGCTGTCGGGCCTCAAAAGCATTTCTGTATTTAAACGTCTTGAGTGACATGGCAGAGTGCTTAGCCACTGGGTCTTCATCATGTCGTGCTGTGCTTTGGCATCCAAAGCGTCTTTACCAGAAAGCTCCGTACCATCTGTCAACTTCTGTGTGGACATTTCAGGGGCTCTTGGAAGGCCTTCAGAGGTGGCCTACAGCAGAGGAAACCAGTGCTACCTGACCCAACTCAGTGCGTAGGTCACTTGCTTATTGAACAAATCAGCCTGTGGCTTCCCGTCTGCTGCCATCTTCCCGTTGTGGCTCCACTAATCTCGGTGACATTTTGGAAGTCAAGAGTTAGGTACATTGTGTAAGCTAACGAGCAGGCCAAAAAAAAAAAAGGCTTGTCTTTCCAAAGAGCAAATCCATCTTCCCAGGAGGTATGTCCCTAGAGAATGGCTGACAGAGACCGGTCTTCCCTCTGTCCACCCTGAGCCCTGAGAGGAGTGAGGGAGTAAAAAGATGGAAAGGAGCCAGAAGACGTCCTCCCCAGGGTATTCTCAGCAGTAGGGTTTGCCTCTTGAGTTCGTAATATAAACAAAAGACTGCAAAGAAGTTCACTGGGAAGCAGACTTCAAGAGAGATGCTAAGCAGATGCTTCTGGAAGGTTACTCATGACTTAGTACTTAGAAACAAGCTCTCCCTCTTCTAGGAAAGGAGGGGGGCAGGCCAGCTTACCTGACGTAGCAGTCGGCGTGATATCTCTTTCCGTTTAAGACTCCCAGCAGTGTCGGGTTCTCATTGTTTCTGAAATTGAGTGTACAGTCATATACAGCTGGGACTATAAGACAAGACAAACACAAGGCAGTATATAGCAGGTGAGGCCGGTTCTGCTTGATATCACACACACTGGAAGACATGCGCACACCGTAACCTGCCTACCGATGACTCATGTGATCGGAGCTCTCAACCCTGGGTTTTTCTAGATTGTTCACCTGCTCTGCATTGGACGAGTGCCATCTTTTGTAACCAGAAAGCCAGCTGTAAGCTAGTCATAGGAACAGAGTAACTCCTGGTCGCATGGGCTTTCAAGCAGTGCTGTCAGATCTAGACTGCCAATGACAGAAGTGACTCTAGGAGGCAGAGCCATCACGGCTAGCAAATGCTGGTGTTTGAAAAAATATGGGTGGAAGACGGAGTGGGCCATCTGAGGATATGTCTGTTACAGAACTATAACCATTTACTTTTTAAATGTAAAATTTATCAAATACTAGTTTCTTTTTTATAAAATTACGTGCATGCGTGCTACGTGTGCACACGCACATGATGCCAGAAGAGGGCTGGGTTTACAGGCAGCTGTGAGCTGGGAACTGAATCCAGTCCTCTGCAGGGCAGTAAGCACTCGCTATCTGCTGAGCCATCTCTTCCCTTCCCGTGACCCTCCCGTGAGCATTTCTGCCCTCTCCCCCCCCCCCCCCGCCCCAGTACGTGTTAATGGTTCTGTTCAACAGTAAGTTATCCTGCCAGCATGTTCCACGTCACACCCAAGCTTGCTGTGGGAGCCCTGGGACCTAGGCCAGGCTCAAGAAATGCTTATTGGGTCAAAGCAGGGGCGTTCTAGTGACAAAGAAGCAGGCGAATAGGATGTGAAGAACATGGTGGGAACAGATGGTCTCTTCTTAATGTGCGAGGCCAGAGAGAAGGGAGAAAGTAGAAGAGTGTGTCTGTGTGCCCCCCTATCTCCCAGCGGTGCGCAGTCTGCAGTGTGGGGTGTGACCCCCTATCTCCCAGCGGTGCGCAGTCTGCAGTGTGGGGTGTGCCCCCCTATCTCCCAGCGGTGCGCAGTCTGCAGTGTGGGGTGTGCCCCCCCCCCCGCCTCCCAGCAGTGCGCAGTCTGCCTAGATGCGTCACTCAGTTGTCTTGGGGGTTCTGGAGAGCGACTCATGCCGCCATCATCACACAGTGGCTGAGGTGGCGGGGTCGGTCACAACTGCAGCCCAGCACACTGTACTCATGATCATGACCCGGAGCTGAGAACGTTATATATGCGGTTACTGTTAGTTAAAGTAGTGGGGGAGCTGGGCGGCGGTGGTGCACGCCTTTAATCCCAGCACTCGGGAGGCCCGAGGCCGGCGGGTCTCTGCGAGTTTGAGGCCAGCCTGGTCTACAGAGTGAGTTCCAGGACAGCCAGAGTTAGAACAGAGAAGCCCTGTCTCAAAACAAAACAAGTAGTGGGGGATCACAGCGACCATAAATGATACCTGGATCACTTGGACATATAAAAGAATTCAAAGGTGATAAAACCACCACCACCCATTTTCTTTTCCCTGATACCTGACCCCCCACAGATCTGTCGGCCCACTGCCTTTGCTGACGGGAGAGGGCCCCCTTCTGGCTTGCAGGAGCGCCTGGAGGCAGTGCCCTCAAGGGTCCAGCCACTCTTCTTATCATCAGTCGGCACTGCTGCCTAACGTGGCCACCTGTTCATGTCCTTGATGCCCTGGCTAAATCCTTGACATGGGGCTAAGGAAGTCTCCCTCACAAGAGGAGTAAAGACAAGGCTGTGGAGCTAGTAGCAAGGACCAGATGACCTGGTTCTGGCAACAGAGAAGGCCACCGTAGCCCACCTCTTCCTGCATGACAAAGCCTTTTCTTGGTATGCCTGGTACATGAAGTGCAAGGAAGGCCTTCCCGGCCTGCCCAGCTCTGGTGCCTTCACACCTGAAGCTTGTGTAAGGTCCTGTGCAGCCCAGGTATGGAGCCAGGCCTCTTTTGGAGCCCATGGACCAGGGAGTAGGGACGTGAGTGATGGGGTTACACAGGAGAACCAGAAAGCACGGTCTAAACCGGAGGCTGAGAAAGGAAACGGGGAGACTCCTGGCAGGATGCCAGGGGCCACTGCTTTTTATCTACAGCGGCTTGAGGCTCCAGACTCATAGGTCAGCTGCCGCAGTGTACAGGCCCGATCAGTTGCAGGTGATCAATAGAAAAAGACAAGAAATGCCTCAAAGATCCCACAGCTCCGTGATGGGGCCTTCCCAGAGGCATTCTGCAACGCACAATGCAGTGATTTCAATGACCAGCAGAGGGCGGTATTCACTGGGCCCAGCCCGATGCACCCGCCCCTGTCCCAGGCTCCACCCAGCCCTGAGGACCCCCTGCTTGGCCGTCATCCTTACCTACATCTCTCAAGCACTTCACGGTGATGGCAAAGCCCTTGGTGCGTGGCAGCAGGTGGTGCTTGAGGCTGGGCAGCCCCTTGGCTTGGGCCACCTGCATGCTTATTTGATGCTTCTTCTCTGTGAACCGTGTGCCCTCACAGTGGATCAGGAACTGGAAAGTTAAGGATGACGGTCACACAGGCCGCACGACCCCAGGTCAAGTCCTCACGTGACACAAAGGTTACACTCCGCTCCCGGCCACTCTGTCCCGTGCTCACCCACATTTCCGAAGTGACTCCTAAGTACGGTGGCCACGTGCAATTCCCCAGCAGCCAGAGGGGCTCACTGCCCCTGTGCCTACGTACCAGATACTTCTCTGGGTAGTCCCGGAGGTGCAGCAGGCTCTTGGCCACCGTCTGCCGATCTTGCTCCCACTTGCGCGTGCAGAAGATCATTTCCACGAAATACCACATCCAGCCGATGATTGGGACGTAAGCCAGTTCTTTCTTGGCCAGGACTTTGGAGTTCTGAAATAGAGGAAGAAGCTCAGGGTGTCTGTAAAGGAGACAGAAGTTACCTCACGGCTGTTGGAGATCTTAATAGAAAGGAGTGACCGGTCATACCAAAGGTCATGCCAAAGCCTTTGGGCTGAGAGCCCTTCCCACTGATTGACCTGAGGTCAAGGTCATCACTGGGGGTGGAGTGCTCCATGGACAGGGGTCTGTGAAAGTACAGTGGTTCTCGACATTCCTAATGCTGCAATCCTCATGTTGTGGTGATCCCAACCATAAATTATTCTTATTACTACCTCATAACTAATTTTGCTACTGTTACGAATTGTAATGTAAATATCTGATATACAGATGGTCTTAGGTGACCCCTGAGAAAGGGGTCACAACTCACAGGCTGAGAACCACTGGTACAGAGGGCCTGTGTTTCCATCACTTCCTTACACCACCAAGAGCCGCTTGAACGTCCCACAGTAACAGCATCCATTGACCAGAGTGCACACTACACGTAAGACAGTATGTAACACTGCCGGCAAGTCTGCAAACCAGAGCCCAAGGGCCAACTCTTTCCTGCTGCCCACTGGTGTCAATGCAGTTTGATTGGCACGGGGCTAGCATTCACCATGGCTGCTGCTGTGGTGCTGAATGGTAGTCATAGAAACAGTGGTCCACAGAGCTGAAAATGCTTATTACTCTTTGGCCAATTACAGATCAAATTAGATGACCCTTAATCTACAGCCACTTATATTCACTCCGTGTGAAATTCTCATGTTACACTAAATAGGGCATGGATAGATGGTAGACAGACAGACAGACAGGCACTGTGCTGAGACTTCACAAGTTAACTCATTTATGACTGACATCCTGAAGACTTGGGAAAGTAAGACGTAACCCGTCTAGGAAAACCTAGCATTTTCTCAGAGTAGCCCATAGCACCAGGCGTTGAAATGTCTACCTTGGCCACCCTACCATCAGGTTCTGTAAACCTTCTAGGGGTGAGAGGAGGGAGGACTGTGAAAGCTAAAGGTGTACTGCGGAGTGAGGGCAGAGCGTTTCATACCACGAGCGCCCCGCCCACCCAGAGACATCACCCGTCTCTCAGGGAACAGCATTCCACCGAGCCAGGATTTAGCATCTCCGACCAAGACAGCACATAGGAAGAAACTATGTTAAGTAGCACTGGGACTCGGGGCGCCTCGACCCTCAATTTGGTAGCTTCTAGGCCCCAGGCGGCAGCTTGTGAAGAGGAAGGTGAACACGCGTACCCGGGCTGCGGATTAGGACCTGTGTGTGTCCTCTATCCCCAAACCCCCGGGGTCCGGCAGCAACCTGCTCGGGCCTGAGGTCACTCAGCAAGGTGGCTCCTGGTCAGGGCTGTTTGCATGAGTACCTCACTGGGTTTCAAGCAGGAAACCACTCCTGAAGGTTATTGGTTCTTCCTTTGGGTCTAGCCATAGTTGGTTATTTGGCTCAGCTTGTAAAGGTGCTTGGTGGCCTGGGTTAGATTTCCCTGACCCGCACAGGAGGAGAGAATCTGTTCCCCTTACATTGACCTCTGACCTCCACACACGTGCACCACGTCTTGCACACATACACGCATTTTACACACACAAACAATGAGTTCTCAGTTATTGAAGTTCAGTGGCGCCTTTCACCATGAGCCTGTCACTCATCTTTTGTCCTAAAAATTTCTATTTTACATTGTTTGGTAATTAAGTTTTTTAATTAAAAATAAGTAAATTAGGTCTCTATGGTGAAACTTTGAAGTAGGTGAAATGTTAAAAGCTAGCGGATCACAGGCCACACTTCAGTCTTCTAGCACGTTCCTTGCATACAAAATGGAGACGAGTCCCAGATACCGAAGTCCGATGGGGGCTTGCCATGGGGTCAGGCCTAGCGTGATCACAGCAGAGGACCAGCCAGCCAGCCAACCAACAGCTCAGCCTTGGTTCCCACCGGTGACGCGAGGGTTTGTCTCCTGGAATCGTTAACTTAAACTGACCAGCCCATGCAAATGCTGTCTAGCAAGGGCCCCCTTTAGGCCTGGCGTGGTAGCAGTTCTGAGGACACGCAGGTGGGTGGGGCTGTCTGTGGCTTAGGCAGGCAGAGTCTGGAGGCAGACAGTGATAGGTATCAGAAGGTGAAAGACTCTCAAGCAGCCCATCTTGCTTCCAGTGTGGTCCCCTGCCGGCTCCCTGGCTAAGGCCTCACACACAGGAAAACGCTGTGAGGTTTCCTACTAGAAAGCCCCAAGAGTCGCTCCACACAAAATGAACCCCGTCCCACGGTTAGTCACAGCCACGGGAAAGGCGCAGACCGAATGCGAGACAAAAGTACTCTCCAAGAATCCATCTCTCTCAGGCTGGATAGCCACTATCAGTTATCAAAATCAAGCCCACTGTGCAAGGTCCTCAGCCCAGCCATTTCCCTCTCCTGGGCAAGCCTCAGACTTCTCTAGATTTATCAGGTGTGCAGTGCGTAGCGAGGGGAGGAGGGGTGTTTGGTGGCCAGGAAGGGTGCCAAGACCGCGACCTCGGGGTACTTCTCACTCTGACTCCTCTCTGAGGAGCTGCAGTGGCCAGAACACAAAAGATAAAAGGAGTTGAAGGTCCTCACCACCCCCGAGTCTCCATCCCAGGTCACCCCATCCCTTACTACTTTGAAAGGCTGCCCTGGATACTTCCAGGATGGTGGCCTCAGGCCAGAGAATCTGGGAAGAGAAGCAGAAGGCATTACGGAGTGGGGGTGGGGTGGGGTGCAGCCCGGGCAGACATGCACCGGACTCCTTAGATAATGGGACGGCTTGCTCTGACAGGTGTGGGGTGGCATGGCCGGCTGAAAGAGCCCCAGTGGCAGATGTGCAGGGCCCCCGGGCAGAAACAGCTGGGTGTCTGTGAGGGTAGTTAGTGGGGAACAGATGTGGGGTGAGTCCTGTTGTAGGCAGCCTGGTCTGCCTGGTTCAGTCCTGGCCAGAACAGGCTGACCGACCTAAGGAGTTGGTTCTGTAAAGAAGAGGCTCAGAGTGCCTGGCTCAGGAGTGCGGTCAGGGCGGGGCCTGTACTTCTGTGAGCTGCCTGGGGCTTTCTCTACCCAGGATTCACTTGGTCACCATGTAGATATTACTTACTTTGGTTCCTTATCTGTCAACTCCAGGTCTCACCTCTCCCCATACGCCCCCCCGGCCCCCGCCACACACACCTGGCTCAGTAATGCACAGTCAGGGCCTAACATGGCACATCTGTCCACTCTGGCTGGCACGGCTGGGCCTGCCAAAATCTGCAGAGAGGGTGCCAATTAATCTTGGCTGAGGTGTTGTAAAAAATGAATTATTAGGGGCCATTTTCAATCCAAGGTGCATTCGGAGCTCATCGTGAGTCAAAGATAAGCCTCTCCCCGCTGGCGCCTGCCGGTCTCCGAGCTCCAGAGCTGGGAACTTGAAGGCCATCTGCTTCATAACTGAGGGGACAGTCGCAAGCCCCAGGATAACACTTAGATAAGAGCGGACCCTGTGCCAACAGAATAGGGAACGTGGGAGGGGCCGAGCTCCAGGAGCACAGACTGTAACTCTCTGGGAGACCCGCCTGTGGAAGAGAGAGGGCGGTCTCGGTGTGGGGGCTCCACCCTCGGCTCAAACAGCATCACTAACATCCTGACCCCACGTCACCCCACGAAGACTCAGGAAGAGCCAGGGTTGGAGGTTGGGGTGGGGGTGGGGGTGCTCGTATGCACACTTGGCTCCGCCCTAGTGAGGAAGCCTCAAAAGTCACGCCCAGGCTACCCTGGTCCCTGGGCACCACTCACCCAGTGGGTATACCATTTATAATTTCTCAAGCGCCGACTCTTGGGCTTCCCTTCTGGGTCCCTTCACCTAGACCTCTTCTCGTTCCCGGAGTCAGACCCACTCGTCCCTTCAACACCATCTTCCTCCGAAAGTTCAGGAGGCCCCTGAACACCCCAATGCCAGGCCTTCCAAAACAGTGTAGTCTGTCCCCACGGGCGGGTACAAAGGGTTAACAGCCACAGCCCAGGGTGGCGTACACAGGTTCAACCGGATAGGGTCCCAAAACTGAGAGGAAAAGTAGATTTGAGGTCCTGCCCCTGGCAAAAAGCTATTTGCACTTGATCCCTGTTGGCAGAGGGAAGATCAGTTTAATGGAGTGTCGCCGGGTGCGCCGAGCCCACGCCAGGGCAGGCCCCGTGCCCAGGAGCGCTTGGGACGGCACAAAACGAACCTCACATTGGTTTGGGTTGGTTGGTTTTGGCGACTTTTTGTTTCATTTGTTTTTGTTTTGCCTTTTTAGTTTTTCATTTTCATTTTCATTTTTATATTTCTTGGGATTTTGCTTTTTTTATTTTTGAAAGAGGGAGGGAAAGAACATAAAGTTATGTAGGGAGGGCGGTGTTGGGAGATGGGAAAAAAGTGATCAAAAATATAATGTATGAAAAAAAAATTAAAAATTTAAAAAGAAATAGCCATTCTTCTCTTTGGCCTGTTCTCTGCACAGAGAAATGCAGCAAAGTCTAGCCTGTTTCCAGGCCACGCTGCCGTGTATCAACTGCGTGATATTTACCAGGAGGAGGATGTGAAAGCCTCACATCCCACGGGGTGGTGAGCGGCCTCTGGTAGAAGGTCCCACCTCACAGTGCCGGGACTCTTGCCCTGAGTGCTGCCCTCTCTCTCTCTCCGGCATCACACTGACCCTGGGAGAAGGGGCTACCCCAACCGGGCAAGCCCTCCACAGGCCCATGGTCGGGGAGGGAGGCATGGACAGTCTGCGGACTGAACTTAGAAGCTAGCCGGGGCACGCCACGCTTTTGGGAGAGACCGTCACCCTGGCAAAGCCCACTGACTGGTGCTGCCTTCCCAGCGATGCAGGCGGAGTCAGCAGTCTGCATGTGTGTGCCTAAACCTGCCCACCGCTTTGGAGAGCACACGCTGCCACGGATGGCTAAGACACAGAGCTTCGTTAAGGATCTGAAGCCTCAGTCAGCCCACGTGCCACAGCCCGGGGGCACATCATTCATGGCGCTCTCCAGAGACCTCGCAATCCTGACCTTGGCACATTTATGCTTCGCTGAGGCAAAAGGATAGGCAAACAGAACCCAAGCCTTGGGTTTACTGGGCTCCATGGTGGTACGTGCCCCGCTATCCCCAGTTCACACTTGGCCCCAAGAGGAGGTCAGCCTGTGTCTGAGAGGCCTCATGGCCTTTGGAGTCCTGACCACATCATCCAGCAGTGATGGTCCAGCCTCCGGGGAACCTGAACCTCCATGGCAGGGTGCTACGCTGACCTTGGCCACCCTAGCGGCCACAAGGGGGCTAAGTGTTTACAGGCTCGTATCAGTTTTTAAAGATAATCCTATCACTTGTCCTTCATATTCAACGTAAAGAATTTCTGCTAATTTTATTGATTTTAAACCTGCATCCTCTTGGGCTATTCTTGGTAATGATTAAAAATGTCAGTCAGGATCAGTATGAAATCTGTCTGTCTCTCTTCGTCGCTCTATTCCTCAATCCCTCCTTTTAAAATAAGCATGTTCCTCAGACTCCAGGAGGTTTTCAATACCGTGTTGTAAAAGGGAGGCAGACAGATGAACGTGGTGTTGCTGTTTTTCTTTGTTTAAAAGGTCACTGAAGACAAAGGAGTCTGCTGGCCAATTAATTTAACAAGACACTTTCCCTGTCCTTTCTAAAGCAGTAGGAATTATGGGTTGCTCTGGGAAGGGGGCAGGCATCTCATCCAGCATTTCTGCGGCTACTGCACCTCTGAGAGATGCCAACACTGCCTCTACTCCACGGGGAGGGCGCTCGTGGCAGGACACGGTCAAGCAGCTTCTACCCTCCTCCTCCTCCTCTTCCTCCTCCTTCTCCTCTTCTTCCCCCTTCCTCCTTCCATTCCCCCTCCTCCAGCTTCCCCAACCTTGCAATCCTGGCTGCTTCCCTGGTGAATGAAGAAAACGAGCAAGTGTTTCACCTCCTCTCCACCCTCAGTTCTTTAGGGGACACTAGAGCTGGGAAGGCACTGCAGGGTGAACCTGCCTCCCGGGCTGCAGGACATGGTGTGACACTGCCCTAGTTTAAGGTTTGAGACATGCTTACTGAAGCACTTGGAGGGTTCTCCCCAACTCCTAAGTTACCATTAGCAGTGACAATGTTCACACCCGTTACATCCTACCTCCTCTGTTCCGGTTTAGAGAGAATCCACGGAGCTGATTCTGCCAGCAGCTGGCCTGTGCTTTCAAGTTCCCACTCTGACCCTCGCTTCTTCCAGGGAAAGAGGGGCAGCTTTGGAATCGGACTCCTCGATTGCTTCATTGCAAACTGAGCAGCAACTGGGGCTCTGGGGCTCCCTCGGGAAGTGTGTAAGGATGAGAAATGGCAGGAACGGCCCACACAGAGCCACGGGGCTCAGGGTCACTTTGCTCCCTGGGTAGGACAGGAAGCTGACGGGGACTCAGAGATACCTACCACCGGGACGCCTGCCTTATGGAAAAGCCATCACGTTCAGAAGAAGAACGCCACCAAAGCCAGCTGGAGCATCCAGGAGATCACCAACTGCCTCCAGGCACGAGATGATAAGGTAGCGTTCTCCCTCACCCAGGGCAGTGTGCTCTGGAGACCTTAGGTGGAACCTTCCAAGGCTACATACGAGGTTTACATGCTCTGTTACTGTGGATCACGACAACTGCTCTATTTTAGCTATTATTGCCTTCGCTGCCCTCGTTTACAAGTGAGGCTCTTGGATCAGAACACACACACAAAACAGCACAGGCCTACGGAACACGTGACACCGCCCACAGAGTCAGGCATCCCTGGGGGGTGTCCCCCATGGACAGAGACCTCCGGATGGGATTTTCTTTTTTGTTCTGAAAACGTATTTGAACACAAATGCAAATGTGTACACACACACACAGACACACCAGAGAGTCGCTGAAGAACAAATGCAAACAAAGCATTGACAGAAAGCGCTTTCACCTGCTTGGAGGAACCGGACCCGTGAGCTCTCTAGCCCTCCGCCCCTACTCCATAGTCACGGTTCTGTATTCTAAACAGTCTTGTCTGTGTGTTCTACCAAAACCAAGTGTGCCATGAGCAGCCCGCCTGGCTGTCTGTGGGCCATCATTCCACGAGCAAAACTTCACCTCCGAGTTCTCATTAAAACTTCTGGGCCCTTTCCACCCTGGGGCCAAAACACGCTTGTTCCCATTTGCAGTATCTGAAGGCTGCTGGTGACTTGGAGTCACCGATGAGACACGGGCTCCAGCGCGACACGTCTCGATGCGTTAAAGGTGACAAAAGCCACCGAAGAGACCCAGTTACAGGAGCGAGGGAGTTGCGTGGAAGGAGTCAGACTAATTCAAGGGAAACAGGAGTTAGGCATAATTCCAGACTCAGCTTTGAAACCTTGCCACTCAGCGTTCTTAAGCCTGGAGCGATTCAGAATCGGGTGAATTCTGCCTGTGCGCTGAGTAATTAAGAGTGGGGATGGGGCCAAACTAGACAAGTGCAGGTCCAGATCCAGTTACCGCCGGGTGGCCCTGAGCGGACTACGGAAACTCTCTCTAATTGAGGGTTTTTAAAATTTTTATTATTTTTATTTTTTTAAGGAATGGTGGTATATATCCACTCATAATGCTTCTGTAGGATTAGGAAAAAAAAAAAAAAAAAGACTAACCATAGAACTTAGTCAGCATGTCCTGCTATTGCTCATAAAATGTTAATCCTGGTTCTAAGCAAGAGCTAGAAGAATCATAGTTGATATTGTCAATTGGACTGGCTCTAGGCCAGTGGTTCTTAACCTTCCTTCTTCAACCCTTTAATACAGTTCCTCGTGTCATAGTGACCCCCGACCATAAAAATTATTTTCGTTGCTACATCGTAACTGTAGTTTTGCTACTGTTATGAATCGTAATGTAAATCTCTGATGTGCAGGTGGTCTTAGGCGACCCCTGTGAAAGGGTTGTTTGACACCCCCCCCAAAAGGGGCTGCAAGTCCCTTTGGAGTCAGTGAGAATCGCTGGTCTAGCCTCACCCATGCGATGAGCTTCCAGGCATATCTGTGAGACGTTGCCTAGGTTAGGGCGACTGAGGTGGAATGACCCGCCTTTACTGTGGGCAGTGCCATTCCATGGCCCAGAGCTCTGGGATGAATTAGAGGGGAAAAAAGGTAAAAAAGCTAAGCACAAGCATCTGTCTCTGCTTCTTGACTGCAAAGGGAGTTTGACCGACCTTTTCCTTTTCTGGGGAGCTGCGGTGAGCTCTTGCTGCCCACCGCCCCCACCAGGGTGGATGGTGCCCTGAAACTGGGCTAAAATCAGCCTTTATTTCAAGTTGCTCATCTGGTATTTTCTCATAGCAAGGAGAAAAATAAGCAATGCAAGCAGCTGTTCTGTTTTGTTTTTTGAGACAGGGTTTCTCTGTTGTAGCTCTGGCTGTCCTGGAACCCACTCTGGACACCAGGCTGGCCTTGAACTCCAGAGATCTGCCTGCCTCTGCCTCCTGAGAGCCGGGATTAAAGGCGTGCGCCACCACCGCCCGACTACAAGCAGCTTTTGGGAGCTACTTTCAAACTATAAAAAAAACAATTAATAGGAAAACAAGCAAAAGAACAATGGAAACACCTTGCCAAAGCCCCAGCTCTCCGCCAGAGTGAGGCAGAACGGCTTGGGCTCCGTAGCAGACCCAGTCTCACCTCTACCCCCTAAAAAACAAAAAAACAAACCAAACAAAAACCTGTTAATCTCTGTTAATTCTAGAAGTTCTGAGCGAGAGCAAACGGCAAGTTGCACAAGAAGGGCGTGAAGGGCTAAGGCACAGCCACTTACCCCCAGGATCCCCAGGCGCTCAGCCAGGCTCCAGCCGCAGAGAAAGTCGATCTCAAACTTGTGGTTGAGAACCACGATGGCATTTTCCTTCCCGTAGTGCGGGGAGGCCTTCGGGTCGGTGTAGATGGTGCACTCCGTGCCTGACCACCACTCCAGAAGCATCACCAATTCTGCAACAAACCACAAGGACACACACATTCGCTTTACCGTCCCGGGGTCGGGGGCTGCTCTTCGTGGGCCGTGCTACAAGACAGAGCTGCAGAGCCTTCCAGCCCAGACCCCAAAGGCTGAAAGGGTTTCGAAGCGGAAAGCTTATAATAAGAGCCTGCAACAGTCTTCAGGGAAGGGGAGGAAGCTTCTAGATGGCTAGCTCTTTATACCTTTTTGATTAAGTAACACAGGAGACATAAAACCAGAGTCTGGATCCATCCACATCCTCATCCTTGTGCTGAGATGAGATGATGTGTATTCTAGAAAGACTAGCTGATAGGCTTCTGAACTCCATCAAGGAACACTATGGCACTGGCTCCTCTCCTACTGAGGGCACCTGGCA